>VZRZ01007421.1:242680-304505 GCA_013398175.1 Climacteris rufus | reverse complement strand
GGTGGGCGCAGGGGCGGTGCGGGCCGCACGCGAGGGAGGCGGAGGGGTGTGCGGTGGGTGTGCGGCTGCAGAGGGGAGGCGCGGGGAGTGCGGGAGAAACACGGGTGGGTGCCTGCGGTGAGGCGAGGATGGGTTGGAGGGCGTGTGGATGCCAGTGGCGGAGAGAAACAATACAAGGAAAGGGGCACATGGGAACATTGGTGGATGGACGGACGGACGGAACCAAGGGGAGAGATGTGCAGGAGGAGGAGTGGTGGAGCAGATGGAAAGGGAGGGCTGCGCAGAAGACAGAGCAGACCTGAGGCTGGGTAATGGGTACGAAGGAGGCAGTGGTCAGAGGGAGCCCTGGGAGGTTTCCCCAACCAGTTAAGTTTATAGCTTCCAGTTTCATTTGTCCTACTCAACGCTTAGTCTCTGTTGCACGAGGTGGTCTAGACACAGTGTTACATTTTAAAAATGATTTTGCTACATTTTTATTTTTTCCTCCCAAATTTCTGTCATGATGTCAGTATTGGCATTTGTCCCTTTTCTTTCTCCATTTCCTCTGCTGATGGTGCTAGCGTTTATCTCGTATTCTCCAAGAGCCATGGGGGGGAATAAAATACAGTTTCTCTCCATATCATACTTAAAATACACGTTTATGATTGGTATATAAGGGGGTGTAATTTTTTCTTCCCTGAAATCTGTATCTTAAAAACATCAGTGCAACAGTACTCCCTATTCCTACTACAGTTTCACATTTCACAGAAATGGGTTTCTGTCCAAAGGATTTTAGATTTTTATTGCAGTTGCAGATTGCTGAGCAGTTTCTTTCTTTGTCCTTTCCCCCCAGCCCTATGTCAGCTATATCCTAGGCAGGCTTAGGCGTCTTGCAGCTCCTGGTACTTGCCAGGCAACAGAAGTGAACACTGTAGCTGCAGCATGCTTATAGGGTGCTTTGCTCTTGGAGATTCAGGCTCTTGAGGTAATGGGGAGAAATGGATCCTGCCCTGAGCTAATCACAATCTCAAGACAGAAAATTAAATGGAAGGCAAGAAAATAATAATAGGCCTTTATCTGGTTTTCTGTGTAAATAGCTGTAAAAAAAAAAATTCAAATCTGATTCTTCTGGCAATGAGCTGAGAAATCGGAAGACTTGATGTCTGTAGCAATACGAACATAAATGTATATTTAAAATAATACATGCTATTCTTTAGACCAATATTAAAAAGCAAGATTCTACTGAACATTCTACACATTCTTAGTCCTAAAGAGCCAATTCTTTGAAATTCAGAGGAGAGTTCAAAAGGTGGGAAAGCATTCAGCCCGAAATTCTGCCCTTATGGGTCAGGGTTATAAACACGTGTGTGAGCCTGTTAGAGCTGCAATTATTCATAGAGAGCTTATCTGGCTTGCAGATTGGCTGAGCTGGGAATATTGCAGCAGCAGAACTGAGTCTTTGTGGAGCTGAGTGTGGTCTGGCAGGGCTCAGGGGCTGCAGCATGTGGGGAACACGGGGGTGCTGTGTCCAGGGCCGGGTGCAGGAGCAGTTTAAGTGCCTGCCTGGGCACAGAGCCCGACACAGGAAACACTTGGAACTCAAGCTGGCTCTGCGCAGACCCATCTTGGGAGACTTTGGTGGCATGTTTGCTCTATCAGAAGTGCTTACACTCATGATATGCAGAGAAGAAAGTGGCTCCACAAAGGAGGAGAGGGATTATTGACTTGGGCCAGGTTCCACTTTTTTGATCTCCAGACCGGCCCTGCAGAATCCTTCAGGTATCTGGGCCCTGCATCCTGTCAGAGGAGGGGTTGACTGATCCACCTCAGGGTTGGTCCTACCTGAACATGTGCTCAGGTTGGGTGTGATACTAATGCCAGAAGCACTGGAGGCTGTGCTGGAGAGGGGACAGATGTGTGGAACCAACCTGGGTCCAGCAGAGCTAAGATGAAACAGCTGCTAGCAAGCCTCTGTCTGCCTGACCTGTGTGTGTATGGAGTTACACTCCCCAGAGTGCCCCACAGCATTTGTGTTGGCTCTTTTCATTACCCAGCCTTGCTGATGAACACCTCATTGCCCCGAATGATGGTGATGGGATCATATGGATGTGTCTGAAGCTGGTATATGAGGTGCCTGGAGAAGGATAGGGTTTGCAGTCAGGTTTAGCAATAGCACAGCCATCTCTGATTGCACTCTTTCCAGTTCTTCAGAAAACTGTAGTTCAAAGGCTCTGCAAGTGGCCATTTCATTCTCCAGGATGCTTTCTGTTTGGTTCACCAAACTGGTTAATTCTCCAGTTTAAATTAATCTCTAATTAAAACACTGACCACCTGGTTAGTACACAAACACAAACACACCTTGTGTGTTTGCTTTTAACTTGTGGTGAATGTCTTTACTTAATTTGAAATTTTTTTTTCACTTACATTTAAAGTAACTCTCAACTCTCAGAAGATTGCACATAAAAATAGTTTGAGGCCTGCATGCATGCTTCTCCTTCCCACTTCCATACACATTTCCCCATTAACTCCATGTCTGCTATTGCAAAACAGAGTTTCAGTGCAAGGAGGCCAAAAACCAGTTAGGAGAAAGCAGTTAACTGAATGGAGAGATCCCTTGGTCCTGGGTTTCCTGGCCCACAGTCTGTGTGTGTCTTTTATCTGGCATGTGTGCTGCTTTGAAGAAGCACAGGGCATGAAAACTCCAATGACATTACCTGCTGCAACCCCAACACTGCTGCTACTGCACTTTTAGCCAGGCTTGTCACTGCTAATGCAAACAACAAAAGGAAAAAGAGCACTGGCATAGCACATTTCTCATCTTTGATTCATTTAAATGCAGTTTAAATTCAAATCTGCTGGAACTGTGCCACCTTCTTACTTAAAGATATATTTTTAACAGGAGTTGTGATCCTGTGAGGTCATGATCCTTAGCTTCCACACCAGTCTGTGGGACTACAGCTGCATGTTTAAACAAAGCCCTGTTAACAGGGAAAGATGGATTTGGCTGTGGAAATTGGCAAGCCTTTTGTTTGTTTGTATTTTGTCTGACAATGATCAGTTAAAATGTTGTTTTTGTCACGCAGACGTAATGGCTGATAACTGTCTGCAGCATCAGCAATTGCTTCTGAACAGGGACAGTTAATTATTAGAAATGAAGACCAGTTGTTCTGCACCCAAGTCCAAAATAAAAGGGATAATCTTTATAATAAAGCAGGAAATACTTATTTTATTTTTTAATAATTTACTCTTAAAAATCAAATAAAATACATCAAGCACATGAAAAAATAGTCTGTATTTCAGTCAGAAATAGACTTGTATAGGCTTCTAGTAGCAATCGTCATGTGGGGAAAATAGTTTTTGTTCCTCTTACAGTGTTCCAGTTAGTGTTGCTGTTTATGCTTTTCCAGGTGAAGCACTGTCATATTGTTGCATGTCTCTATTTTAACAACTTAACTTAACTTTGAAGGGAAAACTGAAAATAGGATCATTGTGAAGTGATCGGTGTGAAGTCTTCATAAGTGAAGACAATCGGGGGGAAGAAAGCTGTTTCAAACTGGTCAAAACTGGCTTACAAAAACAATATGGCCTTAACCTAAGAAGGGCAGGTTTCAATTAACTGTAAGGAAAAGCTTCCAAGCAGTAAGAGGAATTTGAGGAAAGAACAACTTCAGTTTATTTCTTAGACTCTGGTAATGGAAATCAGTGCGCATGAAAAGTGGATAAATCCAAAAATCAAAATCTCTTAACACTGGAATTCACTTCCTTGCTTTGCTCTGTGTGGCAGTTGAGCTGGGGTTGTTCAGTGGCAGTCATCCTGGCTCTGTCTTGTAGAAATGGAAAATGTACAATCATACCTCAGCACTGTGTTCAGAAGATGGTGCCTAACAGTGTGACTCTCTGTCTCGTGACAGTAGTTGGGTCTCTTACATTGCATTTCGGGATGCTCAACATTATGCACGTCTGATTTACAGAAAATGAGAAACAGAATTAGTAACCAGTCCTCATCAGCCTATGTCCAGGCCTTTCCAGATGTTCAGCTGTCCAGTCAGCAGTACTGCAGGGCTCCTATGATGTGAGAGATATGTCCAGCAATCTCAGAGAGCTGTGGAATGTTTTTGTTTTGCCTGGGTAAAATTTTGATCAGAGAAAGACGCATGTCCAGAAAAATCCAGGTATGGTATAGCCTGTCAGTGAGGAATTAACAGCTGAGATAAGTCTGATTAGTAGGTATTAAATAAGGCTTGATGTGACTTTTGAAGGAATGAGAGTAAAGCAAAAGTGAGTAACAGCTTAGTTAATGAGAGTCGTCCATCCTGTGCAAGAGCTTGTGGAGAAAATGGGATGCAGTTGTGTCGCTGGTTGTGTCAAAACACATGCATAAAACAGACATATAAGGATAGTAGATGCCTTCTGTTTTGGCACCTGCAGAGTGAACGTTCAGGATCAAGCAATGGGAAAAGCCCTGCTGCAGACGCCCCGCTACAGGGAGAGCATTTCCTGCCTCTGGTAACGCTGTGGTGAGGTAGCGCTGAGGGAGATGGGGGTCACCGAAGGGGGGTCAGTTGTCCTGTATTCATTCCCACTGGCACTGCATGTAAGTTTGGAATAGTGTGCTAAGCAAGCTGTCCCCCTTTGCCTGTCGTTCACATAGTCACTGTATGTGCCTGTGAATACATTTCTGTGTGTATAATGCTTTAATGTTAAAATAGAGACTGTCTTTGGGGTCTTGCTCAATTGTGTGTTGCTTTAGTTCTGGGAGAAAAATTCTTTTCTGACCCCAGATAGGGATCAGCTCAGCTTATGCTCCAAAGAATAGAGATTAATATCCCCTGTGACCTTTTAGCCTGGCTGCTGCAGGGTTTTTAACAAGTGGGCTTAAGACCCCATGTGTGGCAGCTATGCTGACATGAATGTCTGTAATGTCTCTTCTTGTCAATGATCCGTGAACTAAGGAATCTCCAAGGATATCTTGATGTGCAGTGGAGCTGTTACAGTCTAGTGCAGGAAAGAACCACACAATGATAGAATGAAAAGCTGGTGTCACAAGTAATGTGTAAGTTGTTCTAAATGCACTTGACAACAGTTGTCCCTGGCTGTATATTTACTTAAAAGATGTGACTGTGGTATGGTAGGAAAATGAAATATATAAACAAAGCCCCAAGTAACAAATGACAAAATGCACTGTTTATGATTTCTGTATTTCTGGTTCCTTGCACGTTTCTGATGTTGTATGAACTCTCTAATATAATGTAGAACACATAATGAAAAATGAGTACGTAACAGAAAAAAGCCTTCACCTAGTTCTAGCTACTTCTTCCTCCCTTCCCATCCCTGACATTGAAGAGTGGGATGTCCAGAAAACAATGCACGAAGGAATTCCTTCCTAAAAATAAGTTTTCCTTAATTCTGGACGTATTTGTTTTGATCTGCTTTGGTTATTCTGAAGTAACATTACCATCACCAGTGTGTGTAAGAGGTTTGTAGCTTGTTTAAGCCACTTTTAGCATGATTTTTAAATAGCTACACTTTTTGCAGTAGAATCTTAGAGAACTGCTTGGGATCCCATGGAAGCACTGGTTTAGGACTGAGTTCTACAGCTGCTGTTTCAAACGCGGCTCAGGTACATGGGTGATGTTATATTCGCCTTTTCAAGTTCTGTGACCTGCTGTGGTGTCTAGGATAGGTGATAAGTAAAAACCGAAGTGCCTGAATCCATGAGAAAGATCCAGAGGCTTTTGTCAGCCTAGCTCTGGAGGTATTGACCATTCAGTAGGTACATAAGTGTACATCCACCAGTTTCCCTACATGTGCCGAGTTTCAGTGCCTGTCAATGTTTATAAGCTCTCCAGCATGACACACCAGGCATCAAGTTCTTGCTTAAGCTTCAGCAGCACCAGCATGAGGCTAGAAACCCCCAAACTCTTGGTAGCTGGAGGAAATCGGAGAGTCTTGTTTGGTTTGCTCCTGGAATTTTAAGACCATGTAAATTTTTCTGCATCCCGCTTCCCAGCTTCCTTGTCTAACCACTCTCCTGAAGTGGCCACGTGTTTGCCTTGCCTCCTGCCCATGGATTGGCCCAGCTTCCACCACAGACAGTGACGAGGAGATTGTCTCCTCTGGTGAGCAGGGGACTCTTCTGGAAGTAAGGGGAGTCGGATGTGAGTGTCAGCCCTCTTAAGCCATAGGAAGTTAAGTATGCCTAGAGGGTGGGAACCAGATGTAATAGAGAGGCACGAGAGGTTGTAAAGTAAGTATGTGTTCTGTTTAATGGATTTCTAGGAATTAAGTTCCTTAGAAATGTTTTATTTACTCTCTCTTTCACTACATGTGGGGAAAACCTCCAGAGATTGGAGGAATGTTTTCCTTAACAGTGACAGGGTGGTTGTGTAGCAGGTCTTAACCTGGATGTGTTCAAAGATAGGTCAATGGATTCTGCCCCAGATGGTGTTCTGTCCATTTATAATTTGACTGATGAGATCTGAATGGGTTATAACCTATCTTCAGTTCCTATCATTTTATCCATTTCCAATGCAATGTGAGTGGCATCACTTTTTTTTCCTATGAGTTATTATCTTCTGTATTTAAAAATTAAATGGTCTTAATTGCTTCAGATCTAATCTCAGTAACGATGTATCCTGCCTATGTCAGGAAACAAAATTAGGGTTGTCACCCTGTCCACCTTAGATTTTCTCCTGCCCAGAAGTTTACAACAGTTGGAATGATGTGCAAGCTGAAATGTGCAGCACAGCATGAGGACAAGTAAAGCCCCACTATGTCCTGCTGTGCTTAGTGGAGTGTCAGCCACAGGATAGCAGCATGTTCTTGTCATCAAAGTCTTCAGCCACATGGAAGCTGTGTGACCTGTGGGTTGAAGTGAGGGTGGCAGGTTTCCATGGCTTTGTTGCAGGGAGCAGGAGTGACGGGGTGGTGGAGCTGACCTGGTGCGCAGCTGCAGGCAGCAGTAAGGACCATCAGTTTGGCACCATTGGGAGGTGGAGCATGTGTTTGCCTAGTGCAGAATGAATGTCATGTGGATATCTGTTTAATTTGTCAGTGGTTTGAATTTTGTTAAGCACAAGGGCATACAGTGGTGTAAGACACATCCTTCTTAATGCCATCATGCTCTTGTCTTGTCCATTTATAAAACCTGCTAACATTTTATAATCCACTAGGATGTAAAAGGGTGTCTCTCTCCATTCTGGCTTCTGTCTGCTATCATCTGTTCCTTCTGTGTGCACCCCTGTACCATGGGCTGTCTCCAGCTGCGCAGCCTGAACCGTGTGCTATACCAGGCTCTGTCTGTTTGTATCCCTCCTTCCCTGTTTCTTCTCCACCTCCTTGGTCTTGCCAAACCTTTGATGCAGCTAGTGGATAACCCTCCGGAGCTGGCCTCCTCCCCCTTGGTCAATGCAACTCTGCATTGCATAGCTATGAATTGCAATTTTTTATTATTCATTTCCAGAGGTTTATATATGGGTGAATGTCAGGGACTCCACACCTACTGAATCAGAGAACAAGGGCAAGAAAAAGATGCTCTTTTTTGTGGTAAGGACCTAAACTTTGGGTCACGTGAGAGAAAAGGGCAGGCACTGCTTCCATCTGGAACCTCAAATACAAACCCAGCTCTACAACAAAGATTAATTCTGAATGCGTGGGTTATTGTTTTCCTGTGCTTTATATTGCTTTTTTGAATGGTTACTGGGAAAAACTGGGCTATGGGTTTGCCTTAAAGTCATGCTGCAATTTGAGGACTAGGGGAAGGTTGTATTTAGGGAGTCACTGTTCTAAGGAATGTTAAATTTGGATTGCTAACTCTGCCATAAATCCCAAAGTGACATGTTAAATTTAATGAAAAAAAATTCAAGTCAGCATGTGGATGTTGGAGTACTTTGAAAGAATATTTAAACAGAATGAGGCTCTCAACTTTGTCTATAGTAGAGCAGTCATTCAACCATATCATAATCTCATTAGGGTGAGGGCTCTTGAAAGTGTGAAGTGCAGACATCCCTGATGCTGGTTGGCACATTTAGGCACATATGTAATACAACAGTATAAAAAGCAATTTAATGCCTCATGTGATTTGTGATTCATGAGTTGATGGCTGTTAATATATTGTGGTGATCTACAAATTAAAATTTGGTTTGTTAGGTTCAGTGTGGGCAGGGCATTTAATTTTCTTGCATTAATTTAACAGGATTGGGGCCAACGGCAGCAAAGAAGTTGTTTTTGTCACTATAAGAGAGCTATGATTCATTATCTGAAACCTTAGGCTAGTAAAGAGATACTCCAGAGCTAAAGGGTTGTAGAAGAGCGGGGCTGGATGGGAATGGGGTCAGAAAGACACAATTCAGCTGTGAGAGAAATAGCAAAACTGAAGTGTCACTGTCTGAATTACTCTACCGCATGTAAATTTTTTGATTGTGATTGATTATGACTATGTTCTCTCTTAGATTTCTGAGTGAAGATGAACTTAGCAGAGATTTGTGATAATGCCAAAAAAGGAAGAGAATATGCACTCCTTGGGAATTATGACTCTTCTATGGTATATTACCAGGGTGTCATCCAGCAAATCCAGAGACATTGCCAGTCGATCAGGGATCCAGCAATTAAGGGCAAATGGCAACAGGTAGGGTGAAATAAGGTTCCCCATATTCTATTACTTGATATTTGAAAACCACGCTATACTTCCCAAACCTTTTAAGATGTAGAGGACTTATATTCGGTAAAGTTTGCAACATTTCTTTTACAATATTTTGTTGATATTCATGGGAAAAGAATTTTTGTGGTGTGTTTAAAAGGAATTCTGTTGTTCTAATTGAAACAATTCTTTTGTTGTTTTCACTTAGGATGTCTGTCTAATTCCTGGTCTGTTTGTGTGTCCATACTGTCTGCGATTGCATACTTTTGGAAAATGGAGGACTTCCTTTTCCCCTTTTACCTTTTGGCTATCTAATATCCAGTAACTAAAATGTGAGTGGGTGGGTTAGCATCACTAGAATGGTTGTCTGAATAGCAGCTAACTGTAAGACTATAATGTACAAATTTGGATCAGGTTTCTAAAACTCCAAGTAATACTGTTAGCCTGAGTCTTGCACACATCCGTCTCCCTGCTAAACAGAGTATTGTTGAAACCATGGAAGTAATCTGCAGGTGAAATGTAAGAACCCCCAAGCACACCCATTTATCACTTCCAGTATTTAAGTCTTCCATACAATTTTCTGTGTGGTAAAAAATGTGTTCCATAAACACAAATAAAGGAGGAAAACCATATAAAGATATTTTCTAGAATAAAGAATTCACATTGCATGAACATTATGTTTTGAAAGAGTAACATCACTTCTATAAAAGATATAATTTTGCAGTAGGTATATAAAGAGATTATTTCAATAAGAGTTTTTCTAAATATCCTATGTTTAAATAATATCACTTAAAAACAGAAGCAAATTTTCCTTTTTATTGCAGCAGGTGATTTGGTTATGGGTTTGTGTTTGGGAACATCTGACACTAACAGAGTATTTAGTGTACTGATAGCTACAACACTTAGCAATCACTTTGTAATAACAGTACTATTTACAGTTACTATCTACAGTAGGTATTTATCATAGAACTTGTATTGTAGAAGTCTGATTTTGAAGAGCTTGTCTGCAAAGCATGTGCATGTACATGCAGCAGAGACTGTACCTAGTTTTCCTGGTCATGTGGTAAGCTGAATGTTGTATAGGAGATACTCACATTCAAGTACTTGTATTCAATCTTCCCCACCCCAGGACATGCTGATACAAGGTGTTCATGCCCAGTGCATGTCCTTAGTTCCTGTCAAACTTGGACCTAACTTGAGAGTAGAGCATGAGGCTTTCTTTGTTCTGCATTCTTCATTGTCTTCACATCCGGTATTTAGTGTTTCCTCTGATGACATTGATTCTTCCAATAAACTTTTAACAGCTCTTATCTTGTGAAGGTCACTTCAAGTCTCATTACTGTGTGTTTGAACTGGTTCAGAGAGGCCTGTGCACCTTGGAATGTGTGCTGCACATTGGAGACAAACCTCAAGTACAAAAGGACCGTTATATGGTTTCCAGGATTATTCTCTGTGGAAGGCAGCAGGCTCTCTCGCAGAGGATCTGAAGTTGGCATCTTCTCAGAGATTACCCCTTTTAGGCAAAAGAAGAATGGCCCCTGACCATGTCCCATAAATGCTTTAGAGAACTGTCCCCAGTAGGATCTGGGGCAGCAGGTGGGGTAGTGTCTGTCATGTTAATTCTCAAACTCTCCAACACAGTGGTGACGGATGAGCTTTGTCAGAATATTGCTTTGCAATTGCTGTTGCCAGTCTTGGCTCAGACACAAATGCCAAAAAGTAAGAAGTGTTACTGAAAAAAAAGAAGGGCTTCATCTCTAGGTTGTTTGTGTTCTCATTTGTTTATGGGAACACAGTGATACAGCCCAAGAGCAAACAATGCAGCCCTGGAACCAGTAGCTTTTCCATACCTGAACCTGAATGGTTTGGTGAGACCTATAGAGATAGACCTGCTTTCTTATCCACTCTTTATAAATAATTATTGTGCTTTCTCACTCTTTGAGACAGACTAAGAGGGAGTCTGATGATGTGGATGTTAGCACTAGTTTCCAGCTCCAACAGCAGCTACATCCAAACTGTCAGTCACATTCAGTAGCTGTCTTGACAGACCACCTGTTCTGAAAAAAATTTAACCCAGAAGTTGGATCACAAGTAACATTCATTCACAATATTAAAATCATATCTAGATATTATTTTTAGACCATTCTCATTCTAGAGTTATGCCATACATATTATGTAAGTTTAGCAAAATTCAGGTCCAACCCACTTGGTACCAGTAATGCACAGAAGCAGAAGATTTCCATACCAGTGTGGTTCTTCAAAGTGGCTTGAAAAGCAAAGCAACCCTTAGGTCACAGTTAAGGGGGTTAATGCAGTTGGTTTTTACCTGAAACTTTGTCTCCTCTAACAAATGGAACTAGCCTGTTCTTCAGGTTCTTTAGTTTCTCTGTCATCTGAGGAATCTGAAGAGAATGATACCCCTAGTACCTTTTGGAGGTGGAGTTTAGCAATTACTAACAGACACTGAGTGGGTAGAGCTTTTACTGTTGAATGTCCATGTAGTGAAGTGCTTGAAGGAGAAGATTGTTACTTAAACTGATTCATCTCTGGGATGTACTGTCTGCATACACATTCCCAATCTTAAGCCTTCTGAAGGATTCCTGGGATGCTGAGTGACAGTAGGAAGCATCCCCTTCCTTTCTGTATGTTTGTATGCAGCACACTGACAGGGTGTTTGTCCTCTTGGAACTTCTGAGGCAGTGGACTAAGTTTTGTGGACATGTTCCCTTGTAAAACAAAAATGTTAATTTGAGGAACATCTCAAAGAATAGTTTCAGCTGTGGCTCTGCAGCTGACCAACTCACATCTCTTACATGCACCATTGTTCTTCCTGTTTGGTCTCTTCTCAACAGTGGGTGCTTCATCCTGAATAGGTACCTCATGCCCAGTGGATCTGTTTTGTTGCCTTTTGTACTACAGACGATTTTTCCAGCAGTTTATTGAGCAATGTAGAAGCAGAGGTGAACCAGAAATAGTTGGGATTTTTGGGTCAGATTCCCAAATGCTCTTGATCTACTAAAGAGCGCTTAGTCCGGATGCTCTCAAGGTCACGACAGCGCCTTTATGTGTGCAGAATCCCTGCTGGGGTGAGTTGTATAACTCTCCCAAAGGACAGAGTTCTAGCTACCGCAGATAACCTGTTTCTGCTGGCTCCTCTAGGACGAGAGTTTCCCCAGGCGTGGTGTGGTAGCGCCAACGAGAATAAAAGGCTTAGACAGAGGGCCTTTCTCCGGGATAACAGCCGTTTATTGTGAGTCCAGTGTTGCGTTCTGAGGGTCCAGAGATATCCAGGTGGCTGAGTAACCCAGAAGAAAGAGCAAGGCGGAAGCCCTGCAGGGCTCTTGTAAAGGGAGATGGGACCAGGAAACACCCAATGGGGAACAGCATAGCTCAAAGTGACCAGTGGAGAAGAGCTTTCTAGGACATAGCCATATATGGCATCTGAGATATGAGTACAGGGAACACAAGGGAAATATGGGATTTTACCACAGCTCAGGCAGAGGGTTCATATATTGGAGGAAGAAGGCTGAGAGCTTTGAGAGCTTTGCCTGGGCTTTCTTCCCACCAAAACCTGAAGCTCAGAAGCAGCAGCTTCTGCCAAGTGCGCTGCTACAATCTACCTCTCTTTGCTTAGGTGTCATTGTTTTCAAATTTCTACAGGTTGGTCTGGACAAAATTATATTCTGTGCAACTATTTGTTGGGCTGTATTTTGTGTCACACAGACAGACAGCTTCAGCTTTGCAACTTGGCATCTTGATTACAAGAATTTCTTTTGCTTGTGCTGATAGTTAGGATGAGGAGGAATATGAACATGTTAACATCTCCCCTGGGAAAAACTGACTGGCTCAGTTATACTTGATGCAACACTACTTCTGGGAATACAAAATCCGTGCTCACCTGAGAAGAGGGATTTTGTTACTAGTCTGGCACAACCTTCAAAACATCAATAGGGCAAAAGATGCATGCTGAGGGTCCACCAAAGCAGAGATGTGACAGCATAACTCCTCTGACCCCATGGAAAATTCACTGCCATTGCTTGTCTCTTGACTGACTTGTCATAGGGATATCAAGGGTGACCTGCTCTCAAGACCCTTCCTTGTTTTGCATCCAGGAAGTTCCCAGCTTGCTCTTGGGTGGGCTGAGTGTAGCTCATTCTTATCTTCACTCCTAGGCCTCCTGAGCTCATTTGAAAAAGAAAAAGTTACTCTGCTGTGTCTTGAGGTTTGGCTGACAGGTGGGCATATTCATTCATGTAAATTCAGGCTGGGACTGGAAAGGTTCAAAGTAAGAAGCAACACATCCTTACCAAAACGAAAAGGTAGGTTTAGTCTCGTGACCGCTACTGTGAACTTTACTTGTGTTGACATTCTCCCTGTTTATTCTGAGAGAGTTTCTTGGCTGTTGCAGTGTTTTTACTAGACAGCTGGCTTGTAGGAAAGAGCTGCTTCGGTGACAGTTCAGCAGCTGCAGAATGACAGCAGAGCGTGCCCCCGGGAGACAGCACTGGCTCATGACAAGGCCAGCGGCTGTCGAGCAAAACCTGCTGCGTGTTAGAACCATGTGCTCTGTGTTGCACAAGAGCTGAGAGCACAGGAGCCTCAGCCGGAGCTCAGGCAGGAGTTTGAGGATTCTCTGAGTGCTTGGAGCAGCCAGCAAGGCACCCTGACTCACTGTGGTCACTGGTGTAGGTGATTAGTTGCATTGTATTTTTGTTTAAAGGATGAATTCTTCTTTTTATTATTTCAAACATATTTCAGCCAATCTATGCTTGTGTTGTTTTTGCTTCATGCCTGTTTCATTAACATTTAGTAGATTACTTCATGATTAATTAAGAAATAGTCCCTGGGTAACTCATGAATAGCTGTGAGTATAGGAGCTATACCTTCACTCCATGGGATCAGACAGGGTTACAGGGCATCTGTTTTGGATATGGTTTAGGGACGTGTTATTTTCACTTTTTGAAAAATTGAGCTCGTTGAATAACTAAAACTAATTGTATGCAGTAATTCCAGGTTTGGAAAATACTTTTAGATAAACTTGATCAGTTTTTCTCCAGCATGACAATTAAAAAAAATCCCACACATTATTTGTATTTTCCAAGGTACAAATACCCACACTTGTTGCAATGGGAAGTTAGGTAGAAGTACAAGCTCTAGCATAGCAAATAAGAGCTGGTGATGTAAAAGGTGCAACAGTTGCCAGGTTATGAAATACAGAGGTACTCCCTGAAATGAGTTTTGTAACTACCACTAAGAAACAGTGAACTCAACTCTTGGTCTGTGTTTTATACCCATATGTTGGGATGTGTTTTCTGCTTGGTTACTGGAAATCCTTGGGGTTGGAATGTCAAAACAGGGGGCCATCCCCTGAGCTAAAAGACTTTTTGTTGGATCTTCCAACATCACCCAGTGCCCACAATGCTGCTTCTGTGGAGGAGGTGCTGTGGCTGGTAGGGGCAGCTGGTGTAGCAGAGCCTGGCTCTGGGGACCAGGCAGCTTCACGTGGTAGCTGAACTGAGCTAACATCCTGCCATGCTCAGAGAGGCCAGGCTCTTCACTACCTTGTCTTCCCTCCATCTCAACCAGCTTCTCCCCCTCCTCTGCCCTGTCTTTTTTTTTTCCTGGGGTTTACCTAATCACAGAGTAGTGTGCAAATGCAGCTTGCTAACCCAGCAGAAGTATGCTTTATTTCCTTTTTACTCTCCTAGGCCAATTTTTTTGCCAGTTTACCAACCTGTCTTACTGTGTTGAGGTGCCAGAATTGAATCCAGAAGAGCAGTGGCAGAGTGTGGTTGGGGAGAAGTGAAGTGAGTTCTTCCTGTTTGGCAGTGGTCAGCTGCTCACTTGGCCTACACTCTGTCCTGAAACTGCTTAAACATAAATGACCTAAAAGCTTTCTTCAGGCTCTCTAAAACCTGAGCTGCAGCCCCCTGGAAGTTCTGGTACACAAGGGTGTGTGTGTGATTGAGAACAAAGAGAATGGGTGACTCCAGACCAGTGATTTTCCTGTTTGCAGCCTTCCTAGACTGCTTCAGAGTAGCACTGATCACTCAGAGATGCTGCTCAATCAACTCCATAATTATGGTGCAGCCTTTCTGGGCTCATGTCTGGGTTGTTTCTCAACTGCAAGAAAGTCTTTCTGCACCTCTTTCATGTGACTTGTTTTCTTTAAGGCTTCTCGGAGTTTTTCTTTATGGTCCACACATTGAGGTTTCTTCGTCAGTTGGTTTGCCAGGTGCTTACTAAGAAATAGGGTGTGTATATCAGACTTTGGTCTACTCAGGTCTGGCTAAGAGATGGCTGGCAGATGTTAGTCTCTTTTCATCTTTCAAGGCATCAAATGGTCACTTTCCCAGTTTTCAGATCGTCCTTGCTGGTCCGGCGAGGTGAATGACTGCACTCTGGCTGTCGGTGCTAGAAAGTTGTTTACCACCAATTTTTCTGCATATGTTGGAAAGGTGATAGAAGGGATCCTCTCAGTACTCTTGGAGCACTGGAGTAGGAAGTGGCTGTCTCTTGTGGAGTGGTGCCCTGGAGGATTTATGCTGTATCATTCCTTTGTACCTCACAGCAGCTGTTTGGCTCGATTTATTTTTGGACAGGCGGGATGTGTGTTAAGACAGTTTGAAAGAACCAAGTTAGTAATCAATCACATTTGTAACTCAGCTGGAAGCTTTCGCACTGGGGAATGTGTCCACTGATTGTGTGATGAGAAAGCAAAGAGAGCAAAGCAGGGCAGGAATAATCCTGCCTGAGCTGGATGTCTTGTGACTTTGGAAAGATATAGTTACCCCATCTGGAATGAGCAAGAAGGCTGCTTTGCCCTGTGAAATGATCAAGATCTTACTGTACTTAAGGCTCCTTTTGTACAGATGCACATAAAGCTTCTGGTAAAGTAAATGCAGTGTTGCAAGATCTGTGCAGGGCCTTGGGGTAACTGTACCTTCTCTTTGCTGCTGTCAATAGCAGTATGTTGCTGATGACAGTCACATATATTCATAGAATCATAGAAACTCAAATTGGAAGGAACTCATAAGGATCAGAGTCCAACTCTTCACAGCACTACCTAAAACTAAATCATATGATTAAGAGCATTGTCTAGACACTCCTTGAACTCTAGCAGACTTGGTTCCATGACTGCTTTCTTGAGGAGCCTGTTCCAATGACCGACCAGTGAGGAACTCTCAGTGAAGAATCCAATGTCCAATCTGAACTTACCCTGATGCAGCTTTGTTCCATCTCCTTGTGTCCCATCTCTGGTCCCCAGAGAGAGGCGATCAGAACCTCCCTCTCTGCTACCCCCCTTGAGGAAGTTATAGACCACTGTGAGGTCACTCCTCAGCCTTCTCTTCTCCAAGCTGAACAAGCCAAGCGACCTTAGCTGCTCTGTGTAATTCTTGCCTTTGAGACCTTTGACCATCTTAGTTGCTGTCCTTTGACACAGTCTTATAAGACACAGTCTTATAGTCTGATGTCCTTATATTTTGGCACCCCAAACTGCCCCCAGAACTTGAGGTGAGGCTGCCTCAGTGCAGAGCAGAGCAGGACAATCCCTTTCCTTGTCTGGCTGGTGATGTTGTGCCTGATGCCCCCCAGGGCATGCTTGGCCCTCCTGGCTGCCAGGGTACTGCTGACTCCTGTTCAACTTGCCATCAACCCAAGCCCCTATATCTCATTCCACAAACATGCTTCGAAAAATGTGCTGACAAGACAGAGCACCCTGTGTGTGCCCAACATAGTTCATTTCCAAGCACACAGGAAGAGGGGAAGATCTCAGGCTAGAGGACACATCTTTTCACCAGTATGCACCATTAGGAAGAACAGCTGTGAGGTGTGATGCTATTTACTATGAATTGCCTGATTTGCTGGTGTTATAACCTCAGCAGACAGGCTGGATTTGCCTCCATTCTGCTGATCCTCTTGATTACCAAGAATCTGTACAGTAAAGTGAGTCTGGATTCCAGGCAATGTTGTTGACATCTGTTGATACTGTCCTCAGTTGCTGCCTTCTGTTTGCCACAATGTGAAGTGTGGTTGTAGGATTCCCAGGCAATATTTTTCCCAGCTCTTTTTCATGTGGATGCATGTCATGAGCACAATTGGGTGCCTGGTATCTTTCCTTGGCCTTCTTGTAAGCTGACTTCAGATCCTGGCTTTGGATTCAGCCTTGCAGGGTATGCTAGCTCAGTAGTGTACCTGTGGCAGCCTGGAAATATCCTCAATGTAGTGTTTCTTCGTGAGAACTTCTAGAGCCTGTGTGCCTTTCCAGTGGAAGGAAAGGTTCAGGATGTCTCTGTAGATCCATCTGTGGGCCTGTAGTGGGCAAGATTCACATTGGCCTAAGGTAATACTAGCTGCAGGGTGCCAATATTTCTTTCCAGGAGTGCACAGCAGTGCATGAGTTAATTTTAGCTGTGCACCAACACTTCAGCAAAGCGATTACATCTGGGTGTTACCCCTTGGTAAAGACCAAAGTCAGCATGGAGGTTGGTCCCACAGGATAGAAGGCATCACTGAGTGATAGGTGGAAGATGGGTAAGATGCTGTACAAGTGCAGTCACGTGAATCCTAGCACATCCTAAGATAGTGCTCTGAAAACATATGCTTCTGAACAAGAATCTACAATGCACCTGGGGGCTCCTGGTGTATACCAAGAACCAGTGATCTTAGCATCCAAAACTTGAGCTTGTAACAAGCCATGCCACTTAAAACATAGCAAATTTCTATACAGATTTTACTTTTCCTAGGCTTCATGGAAGAAAATTGAAATGAACAAATATCAAGTAAATAATCTTGAACTTATTGAAGTATTCTAATTCCCTGATGAGTGCAAATAGAAACTTCAAGTATAAAATTCAGTTGCATGATTCTGCAACCTGATTCTATCTGAGACTTAATTTCTTTCATTTTTATTTTACTTACATATCATTTGAACATATGCTATGGGGTGTTCCCATTTTCTGTTCTAATCTTGGCAATCCACCAAAGAATTGGCTTGTGCTTTGACTGTATGGTGGTGATGTGCTGCTCAGAGTTAATTTTGAAATATTATATTTTAATGATTTGCCCAGTTTTATAACTACGACCTCAGAGACTCTAATCAGATATATTTTATGCCAGAATAGTAGCAAATATATTATAGATCTGCCAAAACCACCCTTACTAGTATAAAAGTATGTGTGCATCCATGTCAGCATGTACACCTAAATCCAAGCATCAGCCCATGTTATGGAAGAGTGATCCCTGCATTAGGAACCATGTCTGGTTGTGACATTAACATTAAGAGGGCTGATGAACTCAAGAGAGATGTTAAAGGTCTATGGCCAGCCTGACAGTCTGGGGTTTGTGTATAGAAAGGCTTGGGAGTCACTGCCTTTGAGGGTAGTGTATGTTTTTGAGGTACTCTCTATGTTTGTTTGGTTCTTTTTGAAGTTTGAATTGTAACAATTTTTAAATAACCAATGTATTTTTCAAGGTCCGACAAGAATTAGTTGAAGAATATGAACAAGTTAAGAGCATTGTCAACACTTTAGAGAGTTTTAAAATGGAGAGACCTCCAGATATCTCTGTATCCTGTCAAGATGAGCCTTTTAGAGATCCAGCTGTTTGGCCTCCTCCTGTTCCAGCTGAACACAGGTAATGAGACACTCAAGCAGAGTGGGTGGAATAAAGCTGGGTCACCATAATTTTATATTTGTTTTTGAATGCGTTTGTAACGTGAAAATCACATTTAATTTACATATTTACTACATTGAATTTAGTCGCTTGCAATAAAGAGTAAATCTAATTCATTGGGAAAAAAGTATTTTAACTACAGTCAGATTTATTGCTGACATTCTAAAGAGAGTCACTCCTTTATTCTAGTAAGAGTGACTAAGTGCCTGGAACTAGAGTCTGCTGCAGAGGTAAGTGTGCTTTTGGTGACAGCTGATGTTCTCATGTGCAAGAACACTTTTCCATTTCAGTTTATTTAAACAGATGAATTCATTGATGACTGAGGAGTCTGTAAAGAGCTGGAACCAGAAGGATCCTGAAGGGCATGGTGGTTAGCATTCACTCCCTAGCTACAGATAATACAACCTGTTTAATCCATTGGTTAGTTTAATTGCTAAACATGTTCTGTTATACATTGTGTATCTCTTCTGTAACCATATTTAAGATAACTTCAGTTAGATAATAGACTTCTTAAAATAGATGCTTGTGCATTTTCTGAAATCCTATTTTCACAGTAAGAGAGCTTGTTGGAAAGAACAGATCCAGTTTACAGACAAGAATAACATTTATCATGACAACATTTTTCTAACATAAGAGCACAGAATTTTAATCTGTGTATACTCACACATGCAAAGGAGCAAAGTAAAATGAGATATTAATGGAAAGAAATGTCAAGTTTATTTATAACTTTCTGTGCTTTATGATTATGAAAAAGATCTTTGCTTTTCAAAAAAAAAAAAAAAACCTAAGAATGTAAGTGTAAAATAATATTAATGCTGATTATTTTTTTGAGTGGTAGAAATAACTCAGATTTTCTGTGGTAGTGTTACGTAAAGTTCAAGATATATTTATTCTTGTATTTTCCTTAGTGATAAAGCTCCAGTTGTTCATCTCTCTTTTTTTAAGCTGAAATTTAAATCTTGTGCAAATAAGTAAGGAAAATTAGCCACTGTTTTATGCTGTTAAGCTTGAAGAAAAAGCATGAAAAGCAAAATGTTGCCATTGGATCCAGCAGTGTGTTTAAGAATATACTCTTTTTAAGCCATATTCCAGGAAAATATCTTTGGAGTTAACAAATTCTGAGTTACTCAAAACAAGAATCAGTACAAGATTTAATAGTGGACACTTACTAAATTTGGGTGACATTCCTGGACGTTTATTTTACTTCTGTATTTCAAATCCAATCCCTAGAGAAAAATGACAGTGACACTTGTCTTAAAACCAAATTCTTTCTCCTCATTCTGCTGCTGAGTACTCTTTGACATTGTGGATGATGTACACAAATATAGGTGGTTGCAGTTCGGCTCTGTTTGCTTTTGCTTTCGAGGCAATTTTTATGTTTTGACATTTTCACACAGGGGAATGAAGTCAGAGGTAGCTGGATTGCTTTAAAATCTTCCCTCTTTTGTTTTGGGGCCTGTCAAAGCTTTTAGCCACCCTTTTTTTCCTCTGTTTTTCTATTTTTAAAAACAATATTATTTTACCAGGAATGTCATCTGTTTTTTTTAGAATTTGTGCATGTGAATGTAGCCTAATACAATCTCCTGGTCTGGAATCAGAGGAAAGTACAGTTTGAAGACTTCTAGTAAATTGTTTCCTCTTTTGTTACATGGGTGTTGGTTTGTTGTAAGATTGATCAGGAGTACTGATCTGATAATGCTGTTAATTTTTTCTTTTGTGTTTTTTTTTCTTACTTTGTGTGTCAGAACAAGCAATATGGTGCTGGGTTTGCAGAAGTAGGGAGATAAGGCTTAGGATCTTGGCAGCTTTAGTAATAATATGCTAAGGCAGTTACTGAAATATTAGAATCCATCTTTCTTAATGTTGCTCTTCTTCCTGCTGTTTTTAGCATGGTTTTGTTGTGGTTGCTTGTTGTTAGGGCTCCACCTCAGATAAAACGTCCCAACCGAGATGGGAAATCCTTGAAGAAAGACTCCCCGGGCCTGCAGCCCCGCGGGCCCGCGGGCAGAGCGCACACCGTGTCCAAGGCGGAGAAGGCTTCAGGCAGCCGCGAAAGGGAATCCAGAGCTAGAGGAAGAGATGACAAGGTAAGGAGTGGGAAAGGACTTGGCAGGGAGGGGTGGTGATGCAGCGGGTGACAAAGGGAAGCACGCTTACTTTGCTTATTTAATACAGATAATAATAAAATGCCACAATAATCCTGTGAAGGAAAACACAGTGCTTTCCTTTTGCCCCATGATCAAAGCATGTATCATGGTGAAATTTGTTAACAGTGACACCAAATTAAGAAAAGTTCTGTCATGTTTGCTCTGTCTTGGTGTGAGGTTTTTTGATGGGGGGAAGCATAGTGTCCTGTTGCTGGGGGTTTCTTGCCCTTTGAGTTAGAGCATGGGCTTGACTCTAATGTCTAAGTGTCAGTCAGGCATAAAGTCGCTTCTCCTTCCTTTTCCCCCCATATTCTGAGTTTTTTTCCTTAAAGCAATCCAATTCAGGCCTTTTGTAAAGAAGTTAATGTAAAAAGTGCAAAAGTGAGACCAGTGGCCTTCTCTAGACTTAAAGCATTGCGAATGCAGTCCCACAGTACATTGCCTCTGACATACCATAATATAATTTAGGTGTGCCTAGAAGTCCAGGACAGCTCCATAAATGAATTGATGCTAGGTGGATCTGTGCCAAATTATTTGAAGTTATATATTTGAAAATTATATGAGGGAGATGTATTAATTGCAAACTCTTAGCAACTTTCATTTTCTTTGGTTTATGAAAAAGGTTTTGTATTTATTATAGTATTTATAAAGAAGCTTTTTGGAACTGTTTTGTTTTAAAAGTAAAAGCAATGAATTAAATTAGACTAAGTTGGAGATACTTTCTTCTGAAGATCCATGAGAAAGAAGCAATGCTGAAGTGAAAGAAAAGGAGAAACAGTGATTCCCTATAAAGTGGTGATATCAAAGATATTTTGTGGCAGAATAAGTGCCAGTGTGCAAATCACTGTTTCTGAGACTCTTGTGTTTTTAAATTTAACTGTGAAGACAGTGCCAGAAACCCAAGGACTCTGTGGTATTAATTATACAAGTTGAGAGTGTACTGAAGTGGCATTACTTTCCTGACAGACAAAGATACAAGACACAGCTTCCTATGGGGGCACACAGTATTGTACAGATCTTTATAAATGAATATGAAAATATTTAGGCCAGTTTTCTTCCAAATAAATTCGGTTAGTCCCTTCATGACCTTTCTATTACACTTCTTGACAGCTTAGGAGTAACTCAAAGGTACACTTTTTCCATCATATATTGTTTTCTGATACACAGGAAAAGTATTAAGTAATCCTAGCCCTTATTACCATCAGCAGGTAGGGCCAGGCACATTTTCATCAGTGCCACTGAGTGACTGTACAGATCAAGCATTTTAGAAATCTCTCTACCCTGGATCAGTAAGATTTAAAATAACAAGTATGCCTCCTGCAAGCTATAAAAATCTCGTGAAGATCTGTGAAATTATTTAAAGTTTTGCCAGCTATATGGGGAATTGGAGTCATGGTGTGTGACAGGTTCACCAGATGTGCTTGTGTAAGGCAGCCTTCAAAGCCTTAGCTCTAATGAGGGTGAACTCTGCTCTCCAAGCTTTCCGGTGATGAGCATTATAGGGCTTTACTATATGGAGCCTACAACAACATGACTTGTATAATACTTGTCTCTGGGAATAATGTGATTAGCAACACTACTGCTGTGAGGTGCAGGAAGAGTCATGGAGGTGTTCCATTTAATATGGTACATTTTAAACACTGCTCTTATCTGAATAAATTGGTCACTAGGTGGCAGAAAGAAAATATATCTACTCCTCAAAAAATTCCAGTACACGTGCTCTTGCATTCCCCTTTGTCTGGCTACTTGGTGGTTATTTTAGTTCCTTTGTCTGGGGTAAGTGAAAATCACCCCAGGTACAAATTCTCATATGCTATATAATGATTCTTGTAAAGGATCCATGATTTGCCTTTGAGAAAGATTTTAAATGAAAGAGAAGGTAGTCAGGTGTGGGAAGTGAAACAAGTTAATGCAACTTTCTGTATTTTGCACAGAGGCATGAAAACAGGTTTACTTTTCAGTTTAGTTTTCCTTTCTTAGTTTACAAGTTTTGTTTACTTTGTTCTTCAGTTTCTGAGTTTGAAGCATCATGAAGCTTTCTTCTGTAGCCTAATACATTGAATCAAATAGATTGGTAACTTTTCATGTTCAGTTAAAAATAATAGGGCAAAACTGAAGCTTCAAATTAAGTAACCAGTTATCTTTTCTCATACTAAATATTTCAGCTCTGTAGTTTTTGGGTTTGCATGCTTGGCTAGGACTACTTAGAACATGTAATGAAATACCCATTTCCTGAGATGCTGACTGCAGTGTAATAGGTTGCATGCTATCCTGGCTATAATACCACAATGTAATGCATATTTTTTTTCAAGGTAAATGTGAGTACTAGTATGTGTGTTTTAGAAGTGTTTTGCCTCACTTGCAGCAAATGCCTTCTTTCACTGTTTCTCCTCTCCACAGCATAACATCTTTTAATTCTGACAGTAGCCATCTTGGGATAAGTAATTTTAACCTGACTATGCCAATAAAATGACCTTTTTTAGTGCTATATAAAATAATTTTGAAATAAACCCACTGGATGGTCGCTTTGCTAAATCCTTATTTTTGCGTGTCCTTTTTTTCTTTTTTTCTAAGATACTGCTTTCCTTCTTAGTTCCACTGAAAATTATTAGGCTTGTTCTCAGGGTATCTTCTGCTGGAGCATTACCAAGGGTTTTAGCTTCTGTGTAATAGTTCAGCTTAAAGAGGCAACATGAATGCTACCTGCCTGTCTTTTAGAAATTGTATAATACCATATCTAAGCACTAGAACACTTTTTTTAGGAGTACTCTTTAGATTATTTTAGATTGTCGATGGATAAGGACAGTAAATACTGTGAAGGATATGAAACAGCTAAAGGCTGTGCAGCCATATCAGTGAAGTGAATATTAAAATCAATGAAGGTATGACTTTAAAAAATTAAGTTTTTTTCCCTTCATTATTCTCATGTGCATAATCAAATGTAAAATGAGATAGTTGCATTTAGGTGAAAGCATAGACCTCCATGCATAGGGACTGGAAAGCTGCATAATCTCCATCTGAAAACACTGAAAGAACTGGTAGGTGAAATTGCACGTCTGGGAGCACAGATTTACAGCAAAATTTACTTGGTCTGTCTCATGTGAGTGGTGAGTTGTGTTGACACTGCCTGTATTGAGAAGGGAGAAGGAAAAGTGATCCAGGCAACTAAGTTGTTCATTTTGTCTGAACAGTATACTATGTTTTATAACAAATTTAGAGTGGATGAAAAGTTAAAGATTTGGGACTAACTGAAAAGTGGAATAGAGTGAAATACGATTTCTTAAGCAAATGTGTTGCCTTTGCCAGGACTTTCTTTACAGTTCCAGTGAATGTCTTAGAGAAAGAAATTAATCTACCTGGATACCTCATGGGAAGCAATTAGTTAATCTAGTGTGTGGTGTAGAGGAACTGTAAAGTGGAATTAGGCAGTAAGGGGAATGTAAACAAATGATACTGAAAGGAGAAGTAGCAATCAACTGGCAAATAATTTTTGGCTCTTGTTTTATATTTAAATTAATGACCTTGGCACAAAAAACAGGCATGCACTAATTGAATTTGCTGATGACACCAAGTTGGGAAGCACCATCACCAGAAGAGGCAAATGAGGCTGTTGTACAGGAAGAATTGGATGACACTGTGCCGGAGTCATGGAAATGGAATAATGTTCAGTGGTGCAGAGCAGCAGACTGTGTACTTGGACACTATAACAAGAATTTCTGCTAGAAGCTGGGAGCTCAGTGGTAGGGGAGAAGACAGATTTGGATGTATCAGCAGAAACTGGATCAGGCTGAACTTCCATTTGGCACATTACCTTTTCCGGGGGGTGATGGGAAGGAATGGCAGCCGGGGTGACGCACAGTCAGGTGCCACCTTTGGCTTTGTCAGCAAGGAATGGAGAGGGCATGTGGCAGTTGTTTTTTGGCATTTGTGTGTAGTGGGAAGAACCTGCAGGAAACCAAGATGTCTTCAGGGCCCAGTTCTGGTCATTACAGCCCTCAGGCTTACCCTGTGTGATTGATCTCTCTGTGGTTGACTTTAAGAGGGCAATATGATATTGCTGTGGATGTGAAGGTAAACAAAATGCCAGGCCCAGTTTGTGGAGGTGTCAGCAGGGAGAAGAGATACCTGTGCTATTATGGAAGGATCTGGTGAGAAAACAGCTGGAGTATTTTGTGTAGAACCATGGTCAAGAAAGGTATGTTAACATTAGGAGTGAAAGAAAAAAAAGGGTTGCCAAGGTGAATAGATAATTATGTTCAGCTTGTGTTCCAAAAGGAGACTTGGTTTGGTAAATGGAGAGCACAAGCAGGATGGAAGTACATCAGGGTGGTGGACACATTGAGGAACAAACTGCTGAAAGTAATGCACAAACTTAGTACAAGAGCAGAAATAACATCAATTTTGGAAACGAGGTTTTTGTTCCAGTGGATTAGTGCAGGTCTGATAGCTCTTCCTGATGGAAAGCCCAGCAAATTTCTAAATATGTTTGACAGAAATTGGTTGCCTGAAATTACATGATGGGATTGCCAAGAGGACTGGATGGGAGTAGTCTTTTACAACCCAGTACACCTGTGTGTTGGCATACCTTCTTAGAGAGAAGCCATCACAGCAACTTTATTTAGAGCTGTTGTGTGAAAGTAATACCGGAAGAAGAGATGACTGGAAAAATTATGCTTACTCCTGCTGCCTGGTTTCAGGTGACATTTAAAAAAAAATAATTATTTCTAGTCTTGTTCCCTTACCTGCTGACTGAGGATTGCAGGTTGGACCAACTTGGGACCAGCATTAATAATCTTATTACATGTGAAAATTGCAACTACTTTAAATCTTGATTTAATTCCAGAACTAGGTGGGGGGGGGGAGAGGAAAAAGACTAATTCAGTGTCACTACAATGGCAGCCGAGGTTATGCTGAGAGGACGTCTCCCCGCTGGCCGCCCTTCTCCATCCCTCCGTTGGGAGACTGTGCCGCACGCGGGGCAGGAGAACCAGCGCTCCCTGGAACAGCACGGCCCCAGGAGCAGGCGCCGGGGCCGGGATCGGGGCCAGGAGCGAGGCCGGGATCGGGGCCGTGCTGCCGCCCCGCGGCTGCCGCCGCTCTGCCACCCCCGGGCCTTTCTTCCCCCGTTTGTTTGTGTTTTGTTGCGCTGCTCGGAGCTGCGTCACGGCCCCGGCGAGCGGGCGGGGCGCGATCTGCCGGCCGGGCTGCGCTGCGGGCTCGCCGGCTTCAGGGGCTGCCTTCGCCCCAGCGAGCTGCAGCCAGCCGCCCTGCCCGCTCCTGCTCTTTGGGTCCTGCCTTGACTCGGTTTCACTCTGGAAAGAAAAAAAAATAAATAAAACCCAACCCAAACAAAATAAGCCAATTGTTTTGTGATGTGTAAAAAAGTATTTTCTACTAGGAAAACCAGTCCATTGCAGAACAAGAGAAGTACATAGTAGACAGCAAATACCTTTCATTTCATCGCCCTGTTTTTCTCCCCCCCACCTTTTTTTTTTTTTTTTAATGGTTACATTTGGATTCCATTTTATCTCCTGAAATCTTGCAAACTCTACAGGGCTTCTTTCTCCGTTTCCTTTTTACACCAGACCATTAAATTTTTCACACCAGCTTTTTGTTTAAACACAACTTTCAGCGTCGTTTTCATTGCAAAAAGCTGAGCTAGGAGTACTAAACAACATAAGAGTTCGCTTGGAAGCAGGAAATAAAAGTAGTGGGAAGATAAACGACTCCCTCACAGTCGTCTTGGGCAAACGGCAACTGGGAGGGGTGTAATCGCTACCTTTTTGTTTTTCCACTGCGAGGTTATTTGTGTGTCTCCAGCTGCCTCTCAGCCCGCCTTCGTCTAGAATGCTTTTGTCCAGCCAGCTGGGATTCTTTAACTTGCTGCTGATAGGCATTAGAAGATGAGTTAAGAGTCCTAAAGTAGTTCCCTACTCAGCCCCCTTGGTAAAACCAGCGCAGCTGCTTTTCAGGCACCCTGAACGCTGCCGTTGAGCTGGGAGGGGAAGCGAGTTCCTTCTGAACGGAGAGGAGAAGCGTGAGCCCTGATGCTTCAAAGGGAAAATGTTCCTTCACCCCCATAAGCTGAACGGTACTGTGGAAATATTCACCAGAAACTCTAGGCCATCTGGGGCAGAGTGTGACTTGGTCACTGAAATAGCTGAATTAGCTGAATTAGGGTGCTGCAGAAATTAGTGTAGTCTAAGGAGCCTGGGCGTCTTTGGAGCCCTTGGCAAACGGCAACTGGGAGGGGTCTTCTTTCGGGCTTTTGGTGCAGCCCTTAAGTGAATGTGACCTATTAAAAACATTTCAATCGTTTATGGAGTTGGCCTGTGAATGAGAGGTGAGACAAAGCTAGTTTGTACTTGAGGAAAGGAAATACTGCTGGGCAGGAAGGCTTGAATGAAATGAGGGGAGAGAATCTGTTTTTCCTCCGTCAGTAACATCCTCCCTGTTCCTTTTCAGTGATGATGGTGCCAGTTGTTTACCTCTGACAGGTAGTGTGGCAAGTGTAGCATCTTCAAAATATGCTTTGGATGCTGTGGTCTTCAGCTAGGACTTAATGTAGCCACCTTTGTGAGGCTGTTCCTGCATTCATGCTTTTGTTTGGCCAGGAAGTGTGTCATTTGTGTATTGTCCTTATGAGCCTGTATGATTTTCACTTCTAGGGAAAGAAAATACCCCAGGAATTTGGTGATGGGGAAATTCCAAAATTTGATGGAGCAGGTTACGACAAAGACCTGATCGAAGCTCTTGAAAGAGACATTGTATCAAGGAATCCAAGCATTCATTGGTATGAGAATTTTCACAATTCAAGGTTTTGCTAGTGTGGAAAAGGAGAGAAATTACCTATCTTTAAACTCTTAAAATAGGGAGACAACATAATCTTCTACAGATAGGCAAAACCAAGGCCTTTTGCTTTTAACAGTTTATTAATTTGATTAAAGTTAAGCTTTTGTTGCTAATTGACGTTTTGAGCCGTACATTCATTACAGGTACCACTGAAATGAACATATGCTCCAGAGATCTTTAAAGATACCGCTTTGGTGTTCACATTGTCCAAAACAATTTTTAATTAAGCAGCTCTGGGTAACTTGAATTGAAAATAATTTTTTCCCTGTCTTCCAAAAGTGGATTCAATTTTAGGTCGCAGTATGATAGGAGCACTCTCGTGAGGCATATGCTTGCATGCTAAAAGAAATGGTACTAAGTGAACTGCTTTTCTATTTTTCTTGTATAAAAATGGAAGAAATATTGTTGTATGGGAATCTTACACAACTTTCTTCATCTTGCACAGGGATGACATAGCGGATTTGGAAGAAGCCAAGAAATTATTAAGAGAAGCTGTTGTTCTTCCAATGTGGATGCCTGATTTTTTCAAAGGGATCAGAAGACCTTGGAAGGTGAGAATTTATTGGGTGTTCTAGTAAATGGCAAGCTGGAGCTCTGTGTGTCTCCTGCTGTAACGTGGGGATGTCTGTAGCAGAAAGCTAAAAAGGTTAAATGGGAAAGATCAGGAATCTGTTCATCAAATCCTCTCATAATGATTCACGTAAAATGTGCTGAAAGAAACAGCTGGAAGTGTATGTGGCCCTCACAATAAAGAGTGTTTTCTGTTTATTTACTCACAGCTTGTTGATATTATAATACTTTCTATATGTCATCCTGTACATGTGAGCATGTAGGATATATTGACTGAAGCAGAAATGCTTGATAGACAGCTCTACATAGGATTATGGTGGCCAGTTGTCACGACTTCCCAGAAGAAAGCAGTCCTTGGACTATTTTGTTCCGAATGTTTCAACTACCTCTTGCTCTGACTGCAAACTGCCGGCTGGATGGTACAAGGAAGCGAGGAAAGAGGGGGCTGATTTGGTGATTTAGCTTTGCAGTTGCATTTGCAGCTGGGCATAGTTGGTGCTAGAGTGAGAGAAATTCAGAGTAGAAGAAAGAGTTGCAAAAGTGGCAACAGGAAGGATACGGGACTGAGCTGGCCTAGGCTGATTGACCAGAGGTGAGCCCAATCTGGGCCTTGCTTAGAGCTAAAAAGGAAGAGGAGGGAGCAGTTTGGCAAGCATTTCTGTGAACAGCAAACAAAATTATCTTGTTTCTGATGTGGGATGGATTGACATCTGTTTGGGGAATAACTAGTCACAACACAAGGTCTTTTTGGTTACTGAGCAGCATTACTGAGGAAAAAAGACTATTGCAAATGGTCTGTTATTCTGAGTCTGGAAGGCAGTGGCATGTGTAGGGAATGCTGTGTACGTGAAGAGTTTCTTGTTTAGTGCACTGGTTCAGCAGCATATATCAGATCTTGCTGCACTTATCCTGTCTTTTCCTGCTTGGTCCTTGTGCTTCCCTGGCTTATACTTAGGTCAGACCCAGCAGGAGCTGGGAGATTGCTGCTTGAGAGCTGTTCGTGGAGGTTTTAGTGAGTTGCAGGGAGGAAGCCTAAACATGTAGTCAGTGCAAACGTAGCCCTGGACTGTTGGGCCTTTGGAGTTTAGAGTGCTTGTGGTCAGTACCAGTGGCCTTGAGGTTAACCTTAAAGTTAACTGAGCCATCATCTGGGACAGCGCCTGGATATTGTGGGTTGCATGTCTGGGGTGAGATGTTAGAGAATTGTGAAAAGCTGAATCTCTCTTCTCTTTTCATCTTACAGAAAGTTGATCCATACTCTTATTATAGACTAGATGTTTGTCTAGTCTTCAAAAGCTTTTAAGGGAGTGAAGAGCTGCTCTGCTTTTTCTGCTTTTTTTTCACCTGTTAGCATGCCTAGAGGATGTAATGGCCATCTGTCTTTAAGGCAGGTATCTCAACAGAGTGCAGGAAATTTGGAAAGTGCTACTGGCCTTGTCTTCAAGTGTTGTGGCAGTGGATAAAGGAGCAACAGCTTGAGCTTTTAAAGAGTTACAGTCTCCACCTCTTTGTGTGAGACTGTCTTTTCGTACTGAGCAGTGTCACCTCTGAAAACCAGGTGGTGGTAGACATGGAAAAAAAATTCTATGATTATTTCCTCTCTTCAGTCTGAAATGCAAATTGATTTCTGACAAGGCCATGAAGAGTCTTCATTGTTAGCCTTTTCCCTGGTGACTTGTGAAGCTGTAACTCTCATGAATTTATTTTTCACACAGAACAGCATGTATTTTCCCTACTGTTGACCTCTGACTGTGCTGTAAGGATGAGAAGTATTGAAGGGAAGGCTGTTTCTTGCAGTAATCAGTGTAGCAGCAGGCATTTGTTGAGCCTAGGAACTCAGGACAATAATTCAGGGAAAAAGGCAGCCAAAGCTGGTTTTGGATGTTCAGACTCTCCTGAGAACAATTCCCAAGACAGCCCTCACAGTTTGTGCCTGCATTCAGAGGATGGTGCCTTGTCTGAAGAAGCCAGCTGCCTTCCCTGATTCAACACAGGTGCTGTGTAGTTGCAGCCATGGGTTTCTGAGTGTCCATGGGTTTGCTCTTTATTTTTCTCTGAACTGTTTTGTGCCAAGAAAGCCTGGTTGCTCACTGTGCTTCCCACTGCTCTGCTGGTGATTGTTACAACAACAAGAAGTAACCCTGCAGTGATTTCATCAAAACACTTACTCCCTGTGGTGCATTTCAGCTTCTTATTGGAATACTTTGGATTAACAGAGCCTTAGAGGAAGAATAAAGAAGGCTTTGTGTTTGTCAAGGATTTTAAATAGTAAGTGGCAGCCTTCTAGTTTGCAGAAAGGGCAACTCAATCCTATGCGTTTCTGTGTTTTGCAGGCAGGCATGTCTTGTTTTGCTGAGAACTCAAGTTTTGTTTTTTGGGGGTTTTTTTGTTTGTTTTTTTTTTAACTGATTTTTTATTGTCTCTATCCCCAGAGAGCTTGATTTTCCCCTGGCTTTACACCTGGTGTGGCTGCTTTGCACCTGTGTTATGCACATGTATAAAGCCACCAGTATCACGTGCAAGGTAACGCTTCCTGTAATCCTTAGCAGGAGGTGTAAAGCAACGGGCTTGGATTTTGGCAGAGAACTGCATGCATAACTGAAGCCAGGATTTGACCTTCCATAATAATGGAGGACTGAACCAATATCCAGAAAATGTCATTTTTTCCCTGTATCACCAGGTCCTGCAGTAACCACAGTTTATCAAACACATGGATTGAGTGTGATTTGAATTGAAGTTTGTTTTCAAATATTAAATAAACACATTTGAAACTGAGAGAGAACAGTAAGTCATCCCTGACCTGCATATTACAGGCTGAGTAATTTTCACCCAGTCACTTCAGGGTTGTATTTGCAATATTGTTATAATATCAATATAACTGTGCAGCATCTCAAATCGGCATGTCTGAATGTTCACGGGGAGAAAAAGACTCCATTTATGTTTTATGCCTGCTGCTCTGGAGCTTAGGAAACCTTGGGCAGCCTGAGGAGTGACATTGGACTGTTAGCTGTAGAGATGGTGTGTGAACATTTTGATTTAATTTACCGATGAATGTGTGTTGAGCTTGCATTAGATAAGTGTTAAATGGCAATAAAGGTATTAAGAGTTAATGGAAAAGGGAGTACAGAGAGGCTATTGCTTTTGAATGGTACATTTTTGAATAATTGCGTTCCTGGTTGATTTGTTTTTATAGGTCTTTTCCGTGTCATTCTTTGTGCTTTTTGAAGTAAATTTTTGTGAGGAACAGATGAAATCTAATTTGCTATATGGCTCACATTTAACAGATATTTTATTGCTGTGGTGTTTTATGTAAGTTATTAATTGCAAAGCACATTATGATGTGCAATTCTAACTCTAGCTAATTTGATTACCCTTGCAATACAGTACAATGCTAGCAAACTCTTGTTAGCATGTAATAAAATCTTGCATTTGGGAGGGGAAAAAAAACCAAGCTGCTTGAGCACTGCATTTTCACTGATTTACTTAAAATCACGTGGCCCTATTCTAGTGCTATGTGGAACATGGAACAGTGTTTTGTCCTTCTCCAGCACTGTTGCTGAAAGGGTTGGAATGACTATCCATAAAGATGGTTGTATTTAGAAGTATTATCAGGAGTGGTTAACCCATCTCAGTGCTAAATCTTAACATGGGTTCTGAGAGCACTGTATGTCAAGCCGAAAACCTGTTTGTGTAATGATGAGTAAATGTGCTGAGCTGCAGAAATGTGTGCTCCTTTCTTTCAGAGACCACAGATGGAAAGATGGTCTGATGATGTGGATATCAACCTGAGACTTAACAATTCTTTCTAGTTTAAAACTTTCTGAATAATTACTGAAGTTCAGATGAGGCTTTTGTGGGACTAAGCAGTAATCCACATGAGTCACAATTGCTTATCTGTAAAATAGGAATAGCAGTGCAGTCCAGTCATCCAATAGCATGATGAAGATGGTACTTCATCCAGGAATTGCTAAGGTGCAGTAGTGTGGTCACAGGAATATTGAGATGGGAAGATTAAGCAGTATGACAAAGTGATGTGTTCAGTGAATGCTCTCATGCAGATGTAAACATCAACCAGATTAGTACATGCACATTGTCAGGATGTTTTGAGAAAATGTTTTCTGCAGGAATTTGCTTTACTGAGCAAACACAATTTACTGTGGAAGTATTTTGGTTTCTGTGACACTTTCTTCGTGAAAGTGCCTTAGTTTCAAAAAAAAAAAATTACTGTCTTCACCTGCCTGTGCAGCGCCTTGTGACCTGGGAAAGGCCTAAATTCACATCTAGGCTGTTTGATTCAGAGCAAGGCTGTAAATCTCTTGTCCACTTCCTAGGTGTTAGCTGCAGCAACAGTTACTGACTTTTGTAGTTCTAACTCCAGTGGAGTGGTAAGCAGAAATGACAGAACATTTCCACACTGTCCTTGAAAGCAGGATGCTTGTCTTCTGTTTTCCACTCATGAGGATTATGCTATTAATTTAAATCCAGATCTTTCCTCATATTGAGGCATTGTGTAGAGTACCAATGGCAAAGTTTCTTTATTTGTTGTGCATTACCTTTGTTCTCACCTTTCAGGGTGTACTGATGGTTGGTCCACCTGGCACTGGCAAAACAATGCTAGCAAAAGCTGTTGCTACAGAATGTGGAACAACATTCTTCAATGTGTCTTCCTCCACACTGACATCTAAATACAGAGGCGAGTCTGAGAAGCTGGTCCGCCTCTTGTTTGAAATGGTATGTCCTCAGTGATGTGATTGATCTGGGGCTCACTAAGGTGAGAAAGGACATCACTCTTGGTTTCCTGCCCTTCCGGTAGCATGTGGGAAGCATGGAGTTCATTGAACTGACACCTCCTCAACCAAGTAGAAAAACATAATCTCTGTGTTTCCACATACGGTATTTTACTGAGGATTAAGAAGGAAATGGTTCATCACCCATGTTTAGGATAGCATTTTCCAGACTAAATATAGAGTTGTGACCTTGACAGAAATTCAGTACTTGTTTGGTTATGGGATAACTATCCCATATGAAGTAGATTTGAAATTCGAAGGCATCTGGAACTGTTATTCTAGAAGCAATACATGTTTTAGTTCTGTTTCTGTTCTGAATGATGGTCACAGGCCTCTCAGTGAGGCTGTGGGTGTAGTCCATCAGGCAGGGTATGTGAAGGACATGTCCATATGGAGCTATACTGAAGAGTCATTCACCTCTTTGGGGTCCTCACTGCACCTCTGTAATACAGTTAAAACCTGTCTCTCTTGAGATCAGCTGTGCTTCCTTCTGTCCCTTGTGCTTAACTCTCACCAGCACAAAATCTGGACATGCAAACTGCCTGTATTGTGTCACAAACACTATCCTACTGTTCCTTTTCCCCTTTGCAATACCTTTTGCTGGGGGAAGCCAACCAACACTGAAGGACCACTGACCCAAGGAGAACAATTTAAAGTGTATAAACTTCACCAATATGACAAGCAGCTTGTAAATCAAGATCTTGGATTATTTACTTGTGACAAACAGGAGAGATGTGTATGTAGTATGTCTAACAGGACTGGGTTGTGGTCTGGTTAGGGCCTGTGCTTGCTGAGCAGCCTTAATAGTGATGTTTTCATTTGAATAAAGGCACGGTTTTATGCACCAACAACAATCTTCATTGATGAGATAGATTCCATCTGCAGCCGCAGAGGCACGTCCGACGAACACGAGGCCAGTCGCAGAGTCAAGTCGGAGCTGCTCGTGCAAATGGATGGTAACAAGGGCTTAGATCTGGGTTTGTTGGCTGGGCTGCTGTTTCTTTACAGGTGGGAATATAAGAATTTGAGCCATCTGGAAAACCTAGCTTTATGGATAGGGAAAAAATGAGGCAGAACTTGAGAGAAGTGTTTTTGGAGTGTTCAAAGGGAGAGAACTGAAAAGGGTGTTCTGCTTTATTTTTTCAAAAATGGCTATTTTTATGGTGACTTGAAAACTCATATTAAAGAGACACAGACTCTAGGAGAAGCAGATAATGGAGATTTGTGCAGTTTAATCCAGTAATTTAATTTGTATTCAATTAAAACAAAATTCTACCCTTTGCTAGAGTCTCCAACTGTGGAACCCCGTTGTGAGATCTGATTTTTCTGTATTCTGTGGTGGCAGCTAATATTACCCTTCTAAGTCAGATTTAATACCTGTTTTGTGCAGGTGCACACAACAAGGATAACCATGGAGGAATATTGTATGGTGTAGAGGTTTGATAACCACCTTTATATTGCAGCTATTGTTAACTACTATTTAAAATGTTCTTCTCAAATGTGCAGGTTTGTTGTGGTAAACTCAGGGTCAGAAACCTTTTGCTCCAAAATGTTAATTTCTTTGCAGTCCTCATTTGGTAAGATAAGGAGGGATTTGTATTTCTTCTATGACCAGACTTGACAGAGACAGCACTGTTGGTGTGACTGGTAGGGCTACACTCACATACACCTGTGGTGTTAGCAGTGTCAAAGAAAGCCCTCCCCTGACTCAGCCAAAGAGTGAACTGTCCTTCTTTCTGTGATAATGATGGTCTTGTGACACCTAAGCTATGGGAAGTTTGGGAAGGGACACAGGACTATAGAGAGCTGTTGCTTAGCTTTGTCCAGGCTTTTGCAGTGTTTGTGTGTGCAGTGTTTCTTGGCAAACATCTCAATCAATAAGAGCTCTGGAGTAAAATTGCCCTGAACTGTTGTGCTTTCAGGGGTAGGTGGTGCTCTGGAAAATGATGACCCTTCCAAGATGGTTATGGTATTATCTGCTACAAATTTTCCCTGGGATATTGACGAAGCTCTCCGACGGAGACTGGAGAAGAGGATTTATATTCCTTTGCCCACAGGTATGTTTGATAAGACCATTTTCTTTTCCTTTCTTTACAAGAGGAGTTTAGGATTACTGCAGGACTGTTGGGTTTGTGAGGAATCTTGATGGTTTTGTGATGAGCAGTGAAATTCAGGGGTTAACCATTTGTCTGGATTGCTTTATTTTTAAGGAGAGTGAGAGAAAGAGAAATACTACTTGCTTGGGGGCTTAAAAACAAAGAGCTGTGGCATTTCATTGCAAGCCGTTGATGGGCTCTTACATTTTGAAAGAGAGTTAGTTTTAATGAGCCTGGAATTATTTTAAATGTTTAACAGTCAGTCCTTGAGTGATCATCAAAGGCAGCCTTTGGATGTGTTCACAAATACTGTAAATGCACTCCATGCCCTTGCAGACAAATGCAAAGAAGTGGTTCCATGAATTTTCACTTACAGGCTTACTTCATTGCAAATCACTGCTTGCTTGCCTTTATTACTGTGCTTCCAGTCACTCAGAATGCAGCAAGCTGATTGCTTTCCTGCCCTAAGACATCTCAGCTTGTATTGTCTTTCCTAGCTGTCATTCACCTGTCCTATTAATTTTGAGATCCCTATCACTTGAAGTTTGCATAGCTTTGTTTCTTCTTGGTACAGTGGATGCCTCATCTCCCTGCATGAGCACTCAAGATAACAAGATACCTGTCCGTGGTGACAGTGGTTGTGATTGAGTTTAGCAGGTCTAAGGACACTTGATAGTTCTACACCTTGTTTTTGCAGCTTACAGGCAGTAGCAACTCCTAACAGGATGCCTGTCTTTATGATCAATTAGTTTAAAATCCTATCGGCTCTTCCTCTTGTTTCTAATTAAACCTGATTGTTTTTTAACATAGTGTGTTACACCCTGGACAACACAGGAGATGTGATCTGGTTTTACTTCCAGTCTTAGGTTCTGTTGCATCTATTCTGCAAGTAAGAATGTTGTGCTATTCTGGACAAGTCTGATGCATTTATAACTGTGCTGCGTGATTTGATGTAGTCAGGTATCTTAATTGGAAAAGTGGATATGATATATATACACCTGTATATTGTGGAATTTGTTGCAAGTACATATTCTGTAGTTTTATTTTCAAAATGCTGCACAGACTTGCTTAGCCCCATAGCAGCAATTAGAAGAATGTTCTGTGATGCAGGACACTGTCTGCAGATGTGCTGTATGTATATTGTGCTCTGTAAATAATAAATCCCCATTTTATATCTAGTGCCAGTTGTGTGTGATGGATAACTCTGTGCTCTTGACAGTTCTGCAAAGCACACAAACCCAGCAGATTTAGACAGGCTTTCTATTTTCTTTTGTATTTCCCCTTCCCCAAAAGTTAAAAGAAATAATAATTACTGGGGACACCAATGCATAAAACAGAGTGTGTTTTATTGGACATTTCTTTAAGACTTTTAGCCTTTCCTACTGCTATGTCTTCTGTTGTGGTTGTCCTTTTTTATAGGTCATAAAAATTGGTCACTTGGGGAATAAAGATGCTGAGCTGGCATGTTTTTTTTCTGTACAGTAAAGCCAGGAAACCAGTCATCATCATCTTTACCCTTGTACAGAGTAACATGGAGGCCTAAGCTCGCAAATGTGAATTTTCTCTTATGAGCTTAGGCTGCTTAACATATGTACCCAAATACACATATGCACATGTCCTCTACAAGAGAAATGGTTAATTGACTGCATAAATGCTCATTTACACAGCTGGTTATCACTGTGTGCATACTGCATCTGGGTCTGAAAGTGGGATACCAGGGCATTTGTATTGTAAATATATTAATATGTGTTTATTGTATTAATGGATCTGTTTTCTATCAGGCTTCAGCAGATTTCTTGGATCCCAACTGAGTAAACTGCTTAAACATATGCTTAAAGTTCAGCCTGTTGTTAAGGGGTTTGTGCTGTCTGAAGCTCTTTTAATAGAATCCTTATTGTAGTTCTAATGAAACTATATTACTAAATGTGCAATCAAACCCTTGAACAATGAGTGGATCCAAAGGGATTTGAGAAGAAACAGACATTTGTAGGATTGTGCCCTTGGGTAATATGTGACCAAATGCTTTATCACCTGAGACATAACACATTTTTAATGACTTATCACTTTGACAGATATCTTCAGACCGTGCTAGTTTACTATACTACTTTTAACCATATACTTTACTGTATTTGATTGCACACTTCACTATGACTTGTTCTCTCTTTTCTTATATTGAACTCTTTTGGTCATACTTCTCACTGAAAAATCTAAGTTGTATTAATATCTTTTTTAATGTAACTCTGTCAAGTCTTCAAACAAATATTTTTATGTTCTAGCAAAAGGCAGAGCAGAACTACTTAAGATTAATCTTCGGGAAGTAGAACTAGATCCCGATATCAGCCTTGAAGAAATTGCTGAGAAGATTGAAGGCTATTCTGGTGCTGACATCACTAATGTTTGCAGGTATCTCATTTCCCTTAATTTGGAAAGAAAACTGAATGAAAAGTCATCATTTGCATTATATGATAAAAGGCAATACCCACTACAGCTGAAAAAATGCTGACAGTGTCTGTGTTTTGAGACCCAAATCTATTTACTGTAATCATGTGTTACCATCATGTGGAGTAATCTAGAGACCATGGAGTCTTTCTGTGATGTGTGGTTTTCTTGGATCTGAAGTGAAAAAAACTGTTTGAGCAAATCTCATGTTACAATTGGCTTCATTTACTGTAGTTGTCTCATTTGTTAATGTAGTGCAAAGCAGATTTGTATTTTTTTTATATACCATTAGTTTAAGAGCTAGAATTCCATGATGCAAAAAAAGTCCTTTTGCAGAATACTTCTTTGGGGCTTTTATATGCTGGATGTTTGGACTGCCCCCCGTGCATCATTGTCTCAGTGTCTGCCTGAATCTTCTAAGTGCAAGGAGGATATAGATAGTTTATAGTATTAGTATTTAATTTATTTCCATCCTGTTCCCACAATTTGTTTCGTTTTTGACAGATGAGGCTTTTCTGGTGAAGGATAGGTATTTGAAGAAACTTACCAGAAGGAAGTCTATATCCCTTAGGAACCCTCTCAAGAGAAACTGATCCAATAAGAGCATGTCTTGGGAATCTTTTTTTTTCCCCTGCTGCTTTTCTGAAAATGTGAAATCACTCTACAGATTTGAAAACTTGTTTTGTGTCACATAGTAGTGAAATTACCTGTTCTCCCTAAGGCATGTGTTGTGCCTTGCTGGGAAAAGCCTGGGGAAAGAGAAAATGTAATTCCAGACTGCCTGTGGGCCATAGTGTGAGAAAATGAGCAGTGTTCTCCATGCCAATGGGCCACACTGGCAGCAGCTGAGCTGGGGAGGAGTCACGGAGCGGGCAGAGTGTGAGAAGCCACAGGCACCAATGGCCTCAGCACTGCAAGGCCTTGTGATGCTGTGCCTGATGCCTCCTGCTCTGCCCCCCACAGATCCAGGTGCTGTGGGCAAGTAGGCAACTGAGCTGGGCTGCACTCCAAACACTTGCTGCCTGTCCTTTGGGGTCACACTGCAGGGAGAAGTTTGAACTCTGAAAGGAATAGGGTGTAAAAATCCAGACTACTTTAAAAAAAAGTCTTTGAGTGCAGTTCCATCTCCCCCCCTGCCCTTTCCTGCTCTAAAGTTGTAAAATTTCATCTCTATGAATCATTGTTAAAGGTTTTCAGTTTTATAGTTTTAATTATCTCTGCACATTTACCATATGTTTAAATGGGTTTTGGTGCCAGTGCATTCTTTATGTTGAATTAATGTAGTGATCTGGGAACATGGAAGCTACAGAAGATGTGAACTGCATCTTCTGTGGTAAATAAATGCTCTCTTAACTGTTCCTGACAGTGGTTTCTAGCAAGAGAATACAATCAAAATTCATAGCCTTGCAGCACATTCTGCTAGCAATTAGCTCCCATGCATTGTCCTGTATTTCCAGGGATGCATCTTTAATGGCAATGAGACGACGTATTAATGGCTTAACTCCAGAAGAGATTCGTGCACTTTCTAAAGAGGAGCTTCAGATGCCGGTTACCAAGGGGGACTTTGAGCTGGCTCTGAAGAAAATCTCCAAATCTGTTTCTGCTGCAGACCTGGAGAAGTATGAAAAATGGATGGCAGAGTTTGGATCTGCTTAATCTCAGTGACAGCTTTCCTTTGCTGGAGTTTTATGGTTTTTGTTGTTCTCACTTGCAAAATGAGTTAGAAGTCTTTTTAAAGGTTTAATAAAAGGTTTGCCTCTGCCCTCATCCCACCCCCTTCTGGTGACAGGATCTTTTAAGCTATTTGCCTTTAAAGGGAATGAACACAATAATGAGCTGATATTATAAAAGATATTTTAACTCTGAAACAGAAAAATAAGACAGACAAGAAGGGAAAAATCATATTTCTGAGGGTAATCTTTTTATTTTTCAAATGAAGAGCAGTGTTACTTAACTTCCTCCTAGTCATTTTTCATGGCTGGAATCAATAAATCAGCTGGAGGATGTGACTCCAGAGGAGGACAAGGGCTCACTGTACCCCTGCTCTTAAGTGCTGCTTCTGCCTCCCTTGAATGTGGCATCCAAGTTATTATTCCTTCTTTCTGTGCTCGGATATTCAGAGCAAAGCCTGTGGATTAATTGGCATTACACAGAGGAAATGAGGATCAGTTTTCCATCAAGACACGGGCCTGACTCTCCTCTCATGTACACGCATTTGGAACTGATGTCTCTTCAGACTGTATCAGTGTTACCTGCAATGACTTCTGATGAAAATGAGAGGGAAAGAAAAAGGCGTGGATTGTTCTCAGTCTGGTTTTTGCTTGATCTCTGAACATAGTTTGAAACTGTTTGACCAGTAGGCACTTTGACTTAGGTTCTAACTTGCACTTTTATGCTTATGTATCATCCTATGCTTCATCTCTGCTATGTCTGCAAATGTGATTGTTGTTGTTATTATTAATATTGTTTTAGTACTAAGAGTTTAATACAGTAAAGACACTAATACCAAGGCTGTATTTAAAACATGAGACTGTCCGTAAAACATGTGGCTGTGGACTTTCACTTCTGATTAGATATGAACTTTTTCCTAGCATTACTCGGCAGTAGGACTTGTACCCATTCATGTTGTAGAACTGTTCATGCTTTATTTTTTTTTATGAAGGTTTCTTAAAAATGTATAAATATTACTGATTTAGTAATATTTAGAAAACAATCTGTATGATCTAATTTATGTTCTTCACTGTTTCTTCCCATTCCTCATACAAGTGCAGTGATGAGAAGGGTTGAGTTCTAAACTCTAGCATGAGACATTTTCTCTAGACTGTACCTGTCACACTGGCATATGAAGGTTTCCTGTGGTAGGAATGTGAAGGAGTGGTCAAACAACCAGATTTACAGACAAATATGCAAGGTCTCAAGTTTTTGGTGATTTTATGAGCTAGGCCTTAAGTATCTTACTGGATGTGAATTGCCATGCAGTTTGGTAGGTATTCTACCCTTCATCTCTCTGCTCAGACTCAAAGTGGCATAGACAATTGTGATGAACTAGATTAAGAAACACACAGCACCTCCTCTTGAATGGGAGTATATCCTTATTTGCTCTTTTTTGCTAGTTCTTGGAAGTTCCCAATAATGTCAGTAATTCAGCACACTGGTCTCTTGGACCATGACATGTGAACCACTAAGGCAAAAACCTTAAATCACATACCTGTTTTGCTCAGGGAAGTGGTGGAATCACTGTCCCTGGAAGTGTTTAAAAAAATATGTAGGTGTGGCACTTGGGGACATGGTTTAGTGGTGACCATGTCAGTGCTGGGTTAATGGTCAGACTTGATGATATTAGAGGTCTTTTCCAACCTTAATGATTCCATGACTCCTTGCAGGGAATAACTGGTCCTTTATAGAGAGAAAGCTTTGAAAACATGGCTATGGTCTGTCATTTCATCCTTAAGGAAGCTGCAGGCTGCAGCAGTTATTCTTTGTTCATACTGCAGTAGAAATTAGTAAAAGTACACAAATCTTTTGTGCCCAATGCCAGATTAGCACCACAGGGTCTCTCACTAAACAGGCCACTGCTGCCCAAGGAGCCTAGTCTACACAACCATGATGTAGAAGGGAATATACATGAATGCCAGTAGCAACCCTACTCAGCTGCCAAGAGTACTGCTGGATTCAGCAGTTGCTGCTTAGTAGGGTCTAAGAACCAGTTTGCTCAGTTTCACATTGCAAGCAGCAGTGACCTTCCTACTGATGAAAGCACAGCACTTGGCAAAAATGTCAGTCCTTAGCTCTTTGATGAACCTTCTACCTTAAGGCATTAAACTCCCCTCTTGGCTGTTAGCAAAATTCACTGTACCGGGCATTCCCTTTAGTAGGAATTATTCAGGTGCTGCAGTCTTTTTCTCTAAAGGTCATGGTTTCTACCCCAGATGTGTTTTTACTGTACAGGTCCATTCATCCTTTACAGCTGCAGAATAGAAAAGTGAAAGTTCTCAGTCAGTAGATGTTTATGATGGTTGTGCCCCAGCATTACACCCATGACTTGGGCCCTGCTAGATCAGGCACCCCAGAAGACTGAGACCATCCCTTTCCTGTTGAGACCTTTCAGGATAGGGATCTGCCCCTGTATGCTGGCTCTTTCATCTTTGCCAAGTAATGGTGGCACACTTGCCTAGGTGAGTTTGGAGGCTGGGTTATTAACTCCAGGGGAGTCAGCATTGGATGCAGCAAGGAACAACCCAGGAAGGAAGTACAGCCAACAGTGGCAGCAGCACAAGACCCAAAGGATGAGCTTATGGCTCAGAGTAAGACCAGTTAATGTCCCACTGGTGGAAACCTTTGCATAAGGATGTTGGATTCTGCACCTGTCTGTGTATGGAGATTACGCGCACACGTGTGGATACACACACAATGAGTGCTGCTTCAGTAGTTGTACCTAACTACATAAAAACCACGTCTTAAAGCTGTGTTTATGTGTTTTTAAAACATCTGTGAAAGCCCTCTTGGGTGGCACTGTTAATTTTTGTACAGTATGCAATCTGGTTGTATGAAGTAATAAATGTATGTGTAGAGTCTGTCTGTCTCGCTCGGGTGGGGCTACGAGCTTTGCTGCTAACTGCTTCCAAAGGCTGCCATACAGTGAAGATCTTTTCAGCATGTCATGGTGCTTTTGGACTCACCGAAGTCCTGGATGGAGAGCTGTTAAAGCAGAGTCTGGGTTTTTTGGATAATGCTGGCAGCAATGCTTTCTCTCTAAACTGGCCTTTTGTTGCCACAAATCTATAAAACGGAGAACACTCCAATGCCCAGCACATGGAAGGAGGGTGGGGGAGAGGAGAGCAGAGGCCTCAGCAGATGTTCAGTGTTAGCACCTGATTCAGACCTCACAGAGCCAGGCAGCCTTTTTTATTACTTGCCCCTGGGCTGGAAGTATAATCAGGCTCCAGAGAAGCTGTATCATCAGCTGCCTGCTAACCAGGAGACTTTCAAGAGCAAAACTTCTATTAGGAAGGAGCTTTCAAACTTGGAAAGAGACCCTGCATCTCCTGGGACTGAGTTGATTATTTGAATTTTCTCACTAACTTCCTTATGAAAGAATGTGTAGTTTCTAGTGTTTCATAATGCCTCAAACATGAAAGAGCAAGCAAGGGAAATGCTGATCAGGGGATTTCAGGAGAGGTCAAATCTTTGCATAGAAAGTTCAGCTCACCCCAGTTTCAAAGAGACTGAAATAGCAAAGGTGCACTGACTTGTTCTGATCATGGGAAAGATGAAGACGCTTGTGTGCTGTCAAGAAGTCCCCATCAAATGAGCAAAGACTTTGTGGTCCAATCCAGGCATGAGGAGGTGGAAGCAGCAGAAGAAATAGTGATTTTTTTTTTTGTCTGTTGTTGTAATAAGCCACACTGAATCAGATTGTGAATGGTGATATTTTTTCAGAGCTACCGTGACAGATAATTACATGGTGAACAGAGAGGTGACACTGTGCTGCCAGGGGACCAGGCAGGGAGCCTGGGAGTGCCAGAGCTACACACTGCTGGGTGTCAGCACCGCGGCAGCAGCTGAGCCCACTCTGTGTGAGCTGCCCACCCAACAGCACCGTGGGTGCAGAGTGGAGCCAAGACAGACAGGAGGAGTCTCAGTAGCCCTCTGACAGAATAAAGCAGATTGCTGGTGATAGCAAAGGCAGGGAGATGGTGCAGTTCAGAGAAGGTGGCACAGTCTTTTTCCCAGTTCACATCAAGTGTTTCACTAGAGCTCTGTGTGAAAGCTTGGCCGTTGCTGCGGATGCCTCAGTCACCTGTGTTCAGAGCCCAGCTGCCACACAAGCCAAGGCCAAGAGAGCTGCATCAGCAAGGGATGTTCCCAAATCCCACACACAGGGACATTTGACCTTCTCTGCCTTCTAAGCCAGCCTGGTTTTGTGTGCTGGTTGTGACCTATTCTTGTGACCCACTTACCGCATACACGATGGTTCAGTACCTCTAGTAGAGGAGCTTTTGTGCAATACAAAGCTGTCTTTGGATCAGCTGAAGTGCCATGCTTCTATACATGTCTGCCCCTAGGTGTCTTGGAAAGATTAAGGCAATTTTCCTCTTTTTTAGAAGGCCCTAACTTGCATTAAAAGCAGATGGGATGAAATGGTTAGCCTGGTTTCCCAATGCAAGAAAACTTACCTCAACAGCCAAGGAGGTGCCACAAGGAAAGTCCTGGCTTTGTTTTGAAGTGGCAAAGTGTGGGGATCCCACTCTTACTGCACAGGCAGAGTTAGAGTTGTATCGTGTCTAAGCTCTGTTTTCTGGCTTTTGTGTATTTGTGATTTCTTTGTTGTAGTAGGGACATTTTTTTTCAGAGCTAGGGGGAAACTGTGGGGAATTTGTTCAATGTCCAGGTTAGGAGTTTGGAGATCCCATGATCTGTTGGTACATAAAGCTGTTGAGTCCATTCTCAGCATGCTTACTTTTGGAGAAAAGCATCATCCTGCCAGACTGTCTGGCTGTACAATAAGCAATGTAGCTTTGTGCAAAGTCACTTAAATATAATATTTAGAATATTTGTTTCACAAATAAATTCTTACTGCCTGTTTGCAACCATGTTGCTCTCATTTGTAAGCAGCCCCTTGCATATGTTGTTTAACTGATGTAAAAGAAAATGTCTTGGAATTAAGAGGTTTTTTTACTTGACTTTGGAGAGCAAGAAAGGTAGAAAAATATTTGCCTTGAGGAGAATACAAGAGTACTCACGACATTGAGAGTTTCTTCTGAAACTGAAGTTTCTTCTTTTTGCGGCTTTCCTTTTTGTCTAGCAGTTGCACTGCTGGGTTGTGCTTTCTGTTTCCAATTTGTTTTGAAATAATTACTATTGTTTATCCATCTCTCAGACAGCCCTCACAGATGATTCAGTTCCTCAGAGCCCTCTTTTGCTTAGCGGTTGGAGTTCTGGCGCAGCGTGTTTGCTGTGTGACATCTGATTGAACAGGCCGATGGCATGAGATCTTCCTGGGGAAGTAAAGGTCACCCAAATGGTGAAGGTGAGAGGAACAGCTCTGAATACCAATTGGCCTGGCAGGAACAGAAACCATAGCAACTCTGCACAGGGCTTGTAAGTACAACCAGAAAAAAAGGGAATAACCTCAAGGAGATGCCGACAACACCGCAGTATGAATATTGATAAAAATGTGGGTCTTTGCATCTTCACCAGTGATGAGAATGTGTGTAAGAGGGTGGAAGTGGCTCAGTGCACAAAGGAAGCCAATTGAAGGTGCTGCCAATGGGTTTCATTACCCAGCCTTGCTGCTTAAAAACATGCTAATGTCCAGGGCCACTTTGTTACTGCTGCTACAAAAGCTACCTTTTAGATAACAAAATTGGACTTCCTAATAGCTTGCTGCCCATCTTGAAATGTCAAACTTTCACGTGTGATGGAACTGGAGTGTGTTTGGAGAGCTAGAAGAATAAGGAAATGTTAAATGTGTGTTTCTGTCAGGCCCTGGGGCGTTGTTGTGCTGGGTACAATTTGGGTGTGCAAGAAAAGATGCTCCAAATGCTTATGGGGAGTTGAGATGGTAGAAGGATGGGGAGGGATATGGAAAGTTCTGGGATCAATGGAGGAGACAAAACTGTCCCTCTGACTCCCAGTTCCCAACCCTAAGGCAGACAGTAGTACTTTTCAGTTGCTTTTGATTTGCAGCCCCCTAGCACTTTTTGTACTGAGGCTGAAGATCCATAATTTGTGAATTAAATAGACCATGTTTATTTTTCTTAAATACCTTCTGCAGACTCTTAATAGATGTTCCAGTGGGCTGCAGATGATGGTTTGAAAAGCACTGGCCCATGTCATCCTAAGTTTGCCTGAATTTCTTATGGAAGAAAGTCTATAATGGATGCTGTTGATTTTATTTTCTACTTGTTAGTTTGCTCAGAAAGATGAAGCTCAGTGAATGTGAGGTGCTTCTGGGGAGTTTATTTACAGTGTGGTTTTTCTGTGCAGATTAGCATTTCATCAGCATATGGCACAGCCATTGAAAATAAATATTTGGCTTCCCTTAAATTATGCTTGTGGAGAAAGGTCCCTGAGTATGCATATCTATCTCTCTGTTGTATCTAATTAGGCATTTCTACCATGGTGCTGGGGGACCAGACTCCTTCCCTCTTGGTGAGGAGCCAAGAACTCGGTGTGTGTGCTCCTCCCCTGCCTGAGGGACTTGGGTGCCTCAGCTCAGGGGAGCGAGGCAGGAAATCGACCCCTTCCCTGCTGGGGCTGCCAGCCACACACCAGTGTCACTACCAGGTCAGCCTCCCTCCCTGGACCCTGGGAATTTAGACTTACTTAAACTGGGAACTGCCCAGCTTAAGCAAATGCTTGGCACCCCGTGCAGGCTCTGCTCCTGCACCCACCAAGGCAGCTGTGCTTTTGCAAAACACAACCCTGAGTGCAGCGTGCGGGAGAAAAGGGCGAGCAAATGGCTGGGGAGGTGCTTGCAGAGCGGCTCAGGGGTGATGGGCTAGGATGGGATGCTGGGATGTGACCCTGTGTGCCCACCCAGTCCAGGCAAAGGAAATCAGTGGTGAGGAGAGGGAACAGTTCTCCCTCAGTCAGGCAATGTAGATACGGATGGGAGAAGAGCAGGAAACTTATTTTATAACAAAGGAACAAATGAAAAACTAATCAGTTTTAAGATGGAGTGGAGCCTGTAACCCAGGAGGCCTTTTCCATCTCTGGCATATTCAGATGTTTTGTTTACTCACAGATGACTTGGAACTTGTTTCCAATCTAAGTTCACACTTGATTTGTATCCATCTGATCTTGTGCTAATGTTGCCATCTAACAAATATTTCTTACTCCCTGATATTTATCCTACAATCCCGAATGCATTTATAGAATCGCCGTATAAACAACACCTTGTGCTTTGTTGTACTGTATAAGCTCCTCCAGTCTCTTGGATAAGCCAGATCCTCTTCAGCACCCTTTCTTTCTGACTGACCCTGTTGTTTATTTAACACAGATTACCAGGAGCGTACATAGTGGGTCCGTAAGCCACGCACAGCAAGTTACCCAGTAAGGCAAAGAAAAAGAGAAACTGCTGTCATAGTACATTTCTGTCATCAAGCAAATAAACCAAGTAGTTGGTTATATGACCTACAGGAGGGCAGAAGACTTGGGTATATTCTTATTGCACAGCAAGCAAATCTCATTAGGTAACTCAGACATTGGTAGGCAGTGGGATACACAGGGAAGTGAGGGACAATGGAGGAACTCTGCAGACAGGAGCAAGGGAAAAGATTGGGGTATTCTGTTTGCAGGGGATGCAGCTAGGTGCACTCACATGTTTTGAGACCACAGCATTTTTGGTGATGTTTGGATGCTGCCCAGAAAAAGGGGAAGAAAGTATTTGGGACCTGCTAACACATTCCAGGGATAGCATGGCTACCAGTAACCAGGGATGAATGGGACTGACAGGATGGATTGCAACTGCCTTCTGCCAGCCTCCCTGCCTCTGCCTTTCTCCTGTGTGTGCACAGAGCCCAGGCACTCACACTCAGGTCCCCAGTGCCATGAGAACCCAGACACTCTGTGCGGGATGCTGCTGGTACATGATTCTCCAGTGCCTGCTCCTTGCTTTCAAGCTGTCCAGAAGCAAAACCAAGCTGCAGCCTCCCAAAGGGAGCTGTTAAGCATTTGGCACCAGAAACCCTATTATGGAAAAAATGAACCCACTTAGACTGAGTCTGTTCAACAGATTCCCTTCATATCTGGTGGTGGTTGTTACAGCCAAGGTGGGAATAAAGCTATTGCACTTCTGCTCCTCGGTGATGGGGCTGCTCTGTGGTTTTTCTGTTGTGTGGCTCTGCTGGGACTGTGTGGGTGTGCCAACAGCCCGCAGCGGCTGTGTGTAGACAACCATAGCTTTGCTGCAGGGTTTGGGGGCCCTGGAATGCAAAGGCTTTGTCTCCTGTTAGACACTCAGCAACTCTGCTTCTCAAGGACTTCTTCCAAGTAGAGGTATTTCATACCTTGTTTCAACTCTCAGTGCTTCTGATAGAAGTTACCTGCAGGCTTCCTGACCAGTGTTTTCCTCTAATGGTGCAGAGTAGTTTTAAGAAGACCAAAACCCTGTCACACTTAAGAAAAAAATGCCTGGGCAGATTTGGTAAAGGACAGGAACACGCTTGTGTCTGAACCCACCTGACAGAGCCCACCACACAACTCCCCAAATGGAAGTCACACTTCCTTGACATGCTGTTGAACACAATCAGGAAAGGACCATGGGACAGGTTGAGGAAGAGATTGTTGGTAGGAATTCCTGCTTCTGGAGCTAGTTCTGGGACAATGATGCAGCTGCCCAAGTGAGGATCCATGGATGCTTTAGGGGTATGGGTTTGGAACAGACTTGTAGTTTATATGGCTTTGGTGGTTAAATGGTGGTTTCTCATAGATGTGAGTTTTGCTAACACTCTTCTAAAGGGAGGGGACAGAGGGTCCCCTGAAAGGGGGGGTTGCTAAGGCCATTGATCTTTCCGTGGGCACGACATCTCTTCAGAGACCTGTGTTGTGCAAGGTGCTGGACAGACACACAGGAATGACAACCCTGGCCTGAACAAGAAACTGGGGACACCAGTGAGACAAGCCAAGATGGGCAAAGGAAGAGGCAAGAGCAGTAGTGGGAGATCCATCATGGGTGGAGCCAGGATGTACTGGTAGCTTATTACTGTCCCTGATGCTTGTTTGCAGACCTAGAGATGGTGTCTTACAAGAGGCTGAGGTCAAACACAACCTTTGCTGAAGGAAGGTGTCCAGACCACTGCCATGGGATGGTTTGCAGCATGGCTGGGCCACTCCCAGACCCAGCTGGGGCACTGTGTGCAGCTGGGAGCTTGGGCAGCCTGCTCTTTGTGAAGGTGAGGTTGGGACCATTTCCATCTGCTCCCAAAGAGAGATGGCACAACATCTCCTGACTCATCTTCCTGAAGGATTTCTGGTCCTACCAGGATTTTCCAACTGCTGTTGCTACACGGCACAAAATGGGACCATTTGTGCCTCCAGGAAGCTCTGCTCTTCACATTCAGTTTTACCTTGAGACATTAATTTTTCCCTTAAGAATGGGTTTAGTGTGCCATGAAACCAATGCTTCAGTATCTCCTCCAGTCGCTCAAGACTCATCATAAATTTACATTTAGGCCTTTTTTTTCATTTAAGTCTCAGAGTTTTTCATGTAATTTTCCTGTACAGAGAGGAATATGCAGGTATTGAGTGTGCAGAACCCACTTACTCAGCCAGCACAAATCCCTCAAACAGTGTTGTATACTCCATGTACATGGAGTTTATAATCCCTTTGATTTAGGGTTCTTGGGATGTGGTGCTCACACTGGATTGATAAATACTGAAATTTCTTAAGAAGTACAGAGGCTGCAGAGCATAAGAGCTCAGCTGGAAGGGATTTCAGACTCCTGCTGAGCTCTGAATTCCTGAAGACCACTTGACTCCTCGATCCAACAGAAATCACCCAAATGCGGCCATCTGCAGAACTGTGTCCTTTAGGAGAATATGGAATTATTGGGGAAAGAAAGGGTTCAAACTGCTTTCAAGATTCATAAGCCCTTTGAGGCAGTTTTAAGAGGTAGACCGCTCAGCATGCCCAGCAGCTTTCTGTTTGTGCATTTAGCAGCCATAGCTGAGGGCTGGATGCAGCTCCCGGCCTTGGGGCTGGGCTCAGGCGCACGCCTCTTGCTCAGAGCAGCTTCATCTTTAAAGCCACTGCAAAGGTTTGTGTACAAAGTGCTGACTGCAAACATCCATCATGAGGAAAACCAAGAGGAATGTGATGCACCAGGCTTGTTTAGAAACCGCAGATGATTTACAAAGTGAGCTTAATTGGAAGTTTCTCTTTGCGGCTTTCTGACGTGTTATTTTTCTGATGCAGATGTGTAGGAGTCTTTTAAAAGGTCCATGTTTACTAATGAGGAGTTGCATAATTGGGGATGTGTTTATTAACTGTACGTGTGCAGGATGGGGAAGTGACCTGAGCAGCAACAGCAGTGCAAGGAAGGGTCTGGATGTCTCAGGGCTTTACCAACTGGGCATGAAGGACCAGAATCCTGCTCTCTGGCTGGAATAGAGGGCTTCTTGTCCTTATTCCCTGGGCATCTGTTCCCAGTGCTGGCACCGTGGTTAAGAGAACATGGGGGACCTGGGGGCCTCCACAGAAAGGCAGTAGGAAACAGAAGAGGTGAAAAGAAACATAGTCTGTGGAGAAAGGTGCTCAGAAGGAGGGTCACTAAATTTTTAAAAAGAAAGCTTTATGGGGGGTTAGTTTGATGCTTTTCTAAAAAGTCTACTTTTAAAAATCTGGTTTCAAAAAAATCTTTAAAAATACAAAAATATAATAAACATTTTTTTAAGAGGGAGAGGTTATACCATTCTTGGTTTCCACTGTGGGGAAGGCAGAGGGAAACACGCTTAAGTTAACATATGGGATATTTGTATTAAACATCAAGGGAAAGAAGACAAATATCCCTTCAGCAAAAACTGGAACTGTTGTGGAGACACCATCCCAATGAGGTTTGTCTGAACTACAAACTGTCCCTCACGAACATCCTGGAGCAGCCATCCTGTCTGTGAGCAGAGGAGTGGACTAAGTGATCTTCTGGACCTAGTTCTGATAAGTTCTGCCACAATTTGGGCTTTACAGCCTTTATCCCATTCTCCTGTACACCAAAGACATGAGTTTATAAGCACTGCTTCAGGAAGTTGCCTCTGGCACCCACCAGCAGAGGCAGTGGGAAAAGTTCAGTTTCAGGGGCCTGATGACACTTTTTCACACCAAGATGGGTGAACATCTCTGGGCAGGACCATGCCAGCCAGTGTGGAAATACTGTGGCTGGCTGGGGTGCTGGCACTCACCACTGTGCTCCACAGTCCTGAAGGTGCTCACTTGGGAGCAGCCTCACAGCATGCACCCTCATACTCCAGTCCTCCCTCCCTATATGCCCCTCTAACCTTAAAAGTGACCACTTGGCCTACTTACAGTTTATTAATACTTTAGGGACTGAGTCACTCCCCCTAGCCCCCCCAGAGGTTTTTGTCCAAGAAGGTGATGGGCATATAAAACAGAATGTGGAATCCTAGTTTTTGTGAAGCTGAATTCTGTCACCTCCCAGGTTGTATTTGGACAAACTCACCTCAATTTCCATCCCCTAGGAATCCCTGCCTCCATCCTGTCATGTGGAATTAGCATCCAATCTTGTCTCAAACACCTCAAGAACTGCAGTATCCATCACTTGCTTTGCAGTTTTCTCCAGAACGTTAACATCTTTATGGTTAAAAAGTGTGCCTGATTTCTAATTCAGCTCAGCATGTTCTCCAGTGCCCATCAGTGTCTATCTGTGTGCCTTCCTCAGACTAAATTTTAGTACCCCTTTAGCATCCCATATTTTCTCTCCACACATGTACTTATACACATCACCAAATCACTTCTCAGCTTTCTTTCTGACAAGTCACAGAGGCTGACCTCTAGAAGTCTCTCCCTGGAAGTGGTTTTCTTCAGCTCTCAAACCATTTTTTATGTCTCTTTTCTTTACCCGCTCCAATTTTTTGATGTACTCTTTTAAATATGCCCCCTCAGCAGGATGCAGTGTTCTAGTGTCAGCCTGACCAAGGACATACACAGAGATAAAATCGCCTTCTATTCCACTTCACAGTCCTGTTGCTTATGCACTGAAGGACCAAATTAGCTCATTCTGCTGCAGCAGACAAAAAAAGTAGATCCCACATTTAAGAACCAGAAGGCCAGATAGTGGTATTAAAAAGAGAAAAATGGAGCCAACATGAAAGCAGAATTACAAACCAGGGCAGGATTAATAGCATACTGTGACACTAGCCTGCACACATTAGTTGAAATAAAATGCTGAGAAAACAGTTTCTTCCACTTCAGAGCCTATTGCAAGGCTGTGCTGCTGTGAAGGCTCCTGTGTGGTGGGCAGGCTGTGCTCCAGGCACCGGCAACGTGCCGGGGCAGCCCCGGGCAGGGTGAGTGACTCCAGGATCGCACGGCTGCACTTGGAGACCCTTGCTAAATTGTGCCCCCAGGCTCTGTGAAGATGTGAAACTAGCTCTGATCTTTTCCAGACTCAGCCCACAGCTCGGTGTGAATAGATCAGCCCTGCAAACTGTGTGATACCGTCGGGGCTCCGCATACAGGAAGGCACCTGAAACCCTCTGTGCTCTCTGTCTTCTGCATGCTAAATCTTTCATAGGCAGGAGGGTTTTTCCTCTAGTTCCTGTGCCTGGTGATGCTTGCTAAATGCAGAGTCACTGTCATTTGCAGATAGTTTTTCAGTATACATCCTCAGCATGAGCCTCATCTTCCTATATTGCAGACAGTGACCTGACCCCAATTGCTCTCACATCTCTGAGGGATTCACTGAGACATCTCAAGGGTAACATGCTCTATGCCAGTGGTCATGTCTACTGGTCTTTGAAGGCTTTCTGTGAGATAGTTCCTTAGTCTCCTACTTCATTTCTGTATCTGAAAAATAGGTTTCACAGTCTTGGGGGCTGATAAGATGCTCAGATACAATCCTAAGATTTTTTTGTTTGTGCCGCTGCAAACCCTGTTGCACTGCTTCTGCCCTCAGAACAAGGGTGACAAGATGTCTCCTTCTCCCTTGCTGACCGACTGGTTCTGGGTTTTGACCCCTGGTGCACTCTGGTCCTTGGGTGCTGCAGGAACCTGGACACTGAGGGCATTCTCAGTCCTGTGCTTGCTGCTTGCGCTTCCAGTTGGATCCATGTGGGAGGTCATCCTTTCCACAGCGGAGGAATGAAAGCCAGGGAGAGGAGCACTGCTACAGACACACAATTATTGGGGAATTTATGGGCTGGAGAGAGCCTGGTGGAGGGTCACCAAGATGGTTGGTGCATTTTGAGGTACCAGGAGATGGTAGGGGAGCTGAGCTTACTCTGTCATGGGAGGAGAAGACAAAGGAAAGATCCAGTTTTTACCTACAACTACCCTACAGGAGCTAATAGGAAATATGAATCCAGACCTTTATAGGACATGCATGGTGAAAGGACGAGAGACAGCACAGGAAATTCAGGACAGGAAATTTAGATGTAAGGCATCAGGTTGGCACTGTGAGAGTGGTCACACTGGCACAGGCTGCCCAGAGAGGTGGTAGTGTATCTGTCTTTAGAGGTGTTCAAATTCATCATGGCCCTGATCAGCTTCCTATAACTGGATCTACTTAGAGCTAGGCTGGTACCTGAAGACTTCCAGAACCCCCTTCTGACCTCAGTTATTTTGTCACTGTCTGACACACTTGAAGTAAACTGTAGGGCAATGACAGCAAGGAGACAATTACCATGATCCCTTGAAATCCAGGCTATGTTGATGGCTTATTGGCATAGAAATAGGATAAAATTAAATCTTCATGCAGCACCATTTTTATTAAAGAAAGCAGTGTGATCCCAGCCCATGGAGTGTCATTTCACCTTGGACAAGGGCAGTGCACAAAGGAATTGAAGGAGAGCTGTGCAGGTAATGGCTCTTTGACCAGACTTGTCCCAGGTGCCATATGAGCACTGCTGGGAGCTCTCATAGAGACAGCAGTTGCACCAAGGCCCTGGAGACATACCTGGACATTGGGAACTCCACAGCTGTGACCTCTTGGCCCGTGGTCCTAGTTAACGTTCAGGCCATTGACAGTGATGAAGAGATGACTAATGGACATCACTAGGCAAGATTGTGGTGATGGGAAGGGATGTATGAGGTGTCATCTCACCTGACTTCAGGTCTTGGAGGCAGGGCTGCAGCTGAGCTGTCTTGGAGCACAGCTGGCTCACTGGGCTCTCCCTATCCTCATTGGAAGGAGGTGTACTCCCATTGAAGGATTCAGCTTGTCCTGAGGTGTGTCTAAGACTGGTGAGTTGACAGTGTTGATGATGTCACTTGGAGTTTACTGTCTTTCTTTATTGGCTACAGATTGGGAGTCTAGTCTGGAGGTTAAAGGGGCAACCAGCTTAGACTTGGCATGTGGAAACAACCCCTTTTGGTTCTTGATTATAGGTGTACCTTCAGACACCCCATGGCTCAGCACTTCTGGGAACAGACTAAGTCCTGTGAGCATCAAGTTCAGCACTGAGGCAATCTTGCCTTCCTGGAATCAGCAATCAGAGTTTTATATGGCTAAAGCTAGAGAGGGAAGTCCAGCTCATGATGCCATGTGTCACTGTGCTGAACTTCTGCTCTTTCAGAGTCCATTTTATCATACTGGGAAGCTGAAGAGTTATGCTTTCTGCTGAAAAGTGTTCTCCTTTGGTGGAAAAGCAAAACATCAGCTGGATTTACCCGGTCGAGGCTACTGAAGGCATCCATGTACCTCATTCTCTCCCCGTTCCTTCTTTCATCCTCCGATTCCAGTCACCTCCCAAATGCCCTCACATCTCTTCTAAATGCTGTCTCTTCCTCCTGTGCTAGCAGTGGCTCCTTCTCCCTGTCCAGGCCCAGCTACCACATTATGTACTCCAGAGACTGTCTTGCAAGACTTCAGGAAAGCTTTCCCTGCTATTCAAAGAGAGAAGAGTATATTGCTGCTTGATTCTTAAAGGCAATCTATGTTTTGGTCAAGGAAAATCTAATCTGGCCTCTCAGTGCAATAAGACTGAGAATAAATCCAAGAATGTTGAGCTACATCTAAAGAGATGTGCTCTGTCAGATATGTTTTGTGTCTGGAAATCCCAAAAGAACGTTTTGGAGGATACCTACAAGTGTCCAGACAAACCACTGTAGGCAGTTTCCAGGGAAGACTCTGTGTCCCTCAGGACTCCTAGCAATGCAGCAGTGCTGGTGACCCTGACACCCAACATGCTTTCATTGATTGTAAATGGGACTGATGGAAAAGCAGATTTGAGCTTGTTCCACAGGGTACATTAAATGAAATGTTACACACAGAAACTGTCCCACCATTGCAGAGTTCTTCCTGGATTTTAGATTTATGATGATGCACTTTCTGCCTTGCATAATGTCATGAAGAATTACAGTGTTTCATCTCTTGTTCAGAGTCTCACATCTTTGTAAGAAGTCAATCTTTCGGCTTTAGGACCTAGGGATGGAGACAGTGTCCTCTGCCTGTGAGATGCTTGAGAGGGGACAGATGTTAGTTCATTTAGTTCACTACTAGACTTTCTTCACCAAGTTTTCCTATTCCCCCACAGGATCCCCCTAAATTGCTACTCAGCAGCACTTCAGCCCTAGGGCTTCTGCTCCATACTGATCTCCTCAGTGAGCTGCAGACTGCCAGCCAGCTCCATCAGTGGCATGTTCGTGGGTCTGGCAGGTCCTTGAGCCACAGGTCACACAGGGACCATTGATTGCCAGAGCCTTGGAACTGCTCTGGAAGCAGGGTCTTGAAAGCAGAGCCTAAAGAAAAACCTCTCTTCTTGCTGCCATAGAAACTGAACAGACTTGACAACTTGTTGCTTTTCTCATCTCCAACAGCTCAGCATTTGAAGTGACTTGACCTATGAAGATACTTGCCTTAAGTGTCACCCAGTAGCTGAAGAAATGAGATTGAATGGGAAAAAAAAAAATGTCCCAAAGGTCGTTTGGAAACTGCTGGGCAAAGGGAAAACTTGTGAGAAGTGGAGGCATTTCTCTGGAATGAGAATCAAGGGAACAGAGAGGCTTCAAAGAGATTGTTGGCCAAGAAGAGTCCACTATGGACATGGAAGAAACTCAGCTGGGTGGCTCTGAGCTTTGCTGTGACCCAGCAAGCTGCAGGACCCAAAGAGCTTCAGGCTTCATGGGTACATTGCTCCTGGACACCTTTTTCCCTCCAGCACTCCATTTCTTCTTCAGATATCCATGCCAGTGTGAAGTGGCATTTCCTGGGGAGCAGTGGTTGTTCCTGAGTCCCATCTCCCAAAGAGCTCTCACAGTGAGATCACTGGACCAACCTCCAACATCCACTGCAGCGTTTGCAGGATCCTGCAACAGCTTAACTTCCCCTGGGAGAGATTATGAAACAATAAGTTGTTGGTTTATATGTTTAATGTGGCAGTAAATTAGAGGAATCCAGCATTTAGCTGTGAAGCTCAAAAATCCAGATATTATCCATGAGCCCTGACATCTTCCCAGTTACATTTTTTGCAGCCCCATGGCACAGGCTGCTCAGAGTTGATCTGTTTGCTCCCAACATGTCTTTCTCATAACCAGGGATAATGCCCTGGTGCCTACGGCAAAGCCTTCAGGAATAAACCTTCCCACCATGCTCTGCTGGCATCAGACCCCCCCTTCCCTTTTGTCTTGTCCCACTCCACTGTGATTCTGCAGCAGGCACTGCTCAGGGCTCGGACACATGCAGCCATTTGGAGGCTGGGATGGACAACCTCTCTGTCTGGCAGCACCCCTGAGCACAGCTGCAGCTCAGCACACTGGTGACAGCCTGCAGAGCAGTCCAGAGGCTGTGGCTGTGCTGGGCATGGGCAGGGCTCTGGGCATCCCTGTTTGGCTCCTGTAGTTTTCCTGTTTGCTCCTGCTGGGTTTGCCCTGCCAAGCCCTGAGTGAGCCTGGCCAGGCAGGCATGGACTGGATCCAGAGGCTGTTGCCTGATGAAGCAATGTCATTTTTTTGGCTGAAGAAGTTGCCCCGCTTGCTCAGCTGGGTGCCTCCTGCCAATGCTGTGTATGAGTCCCATCTGCCAAAGACCACAAACCAGAGCGGGGCTGTTTTGGGTGGGACAGCCCAGGCAGGTCAGAATTATTCATGTACTCAGGGTGCCTTTGGCAGAGTCACAATTCACCATAGGTGTCATCTTTTCCCCTTGCAGTTACCACCCTGCCCGCTTGCAAGTGCATGCCCAGAAGTAGCAGACCCCACAAGTGCCTCAGCCATGTAGCCATCATCTTTGACCCATTCCCTCCCTGAGCTCTCACACCAAATTGGGCAGCATCCTGCAGTAGGTGCTGGGGCCTCAGCTGGGATACCCTGGTTCAATATCAGAGCTCCTGGACCTGCTCTAGGAGTTATTGTTTGGGGTTGTTTTCAATTGGTTTTGGTTTTTCATTTTTAAAATTTCTAACTTCCTAACTTCCTAAAATTGTGTGTTTGGTTTTTATGCTTATTTTGCATTTTAATCTCATGTTGCTGAGCATACCTGGAACAGAATAACCTGCCCCCAAGCAATTCCCACATGGACTTTCTATTCTGAAGTGAAATTATTTGATTCTGAGTAACAAGTTTAGAACTAAAACCATTTTTGCTTTACCTAATAAGCCAACTGCTCTGGAATGGTTTTGTCAGGGGTGGTTATTTCAGCCTGGTTTTCCATGAAGATACTGGATGCATGTGCAATTTACTGAATAATGATGCTGGCACCACAAAATGGTCTCCTCTGAACGTTTGGGTTTTGCAGAAATTATTCACATACATGGGGTGTCCCAAAACAGTGTCTCCCAAAAGAATGTCTCCCAAGCAGGAGATGCTTAGAACACCCTACCTTCTGTCTGGTCTGGGCTAGGAGTGCAACCATAAGTGGTTTTATTGTTGTTGGACAGTGTCTTTGTCTTGGATCAAACATTAGGAATTTTGGGGCATGTTTTTGGCATAGCAGTAACACTTCATATAGAGGAAACAGATGACAGGTCTTTTCCTGTGTTAGTTTTGGCATGGTTCAGTCTTTCTCACAAAACAGCCTCTTAAATTAAGCTAATGAGGTTTCAAACTAGAAAGGCCATCATGGTGTGGTTTGGAGGGGAGGAAGAAGGTGCATCCTGTTGGCCATGCTCAGCTCTGGAGAGGGACCAAACAGCTGCTCAAATGCACCAGAATTATATATCCAGAATAAGTTCAAGTTGTCTCTACCAAGGCCCAGCCATGGCATTTGCCCCAAAGCTACTCCACTGGAATGATCATGTGGTAAAGGTCTTGGATGCTCTGCTACCTTAGGGCAGAGACCCTACAGGGACTCAGAGACAGGTGGGGAATTCCCCAGGATGGTCTGGGAGGTGACCTCTGGGAAGTGCTACCCAAACACACATCTGTGCATCTCTGGGCAAGGATCTGGCATCAACCCACCAAGGGGAAGGGCTGGGGCATCCCCTGGAAGGATTTGTAAGAGTCATGGTCAGCATGGTGTGGCACTGAGGTCTATTCCCAGGGAGTACTGCCTATCACTCTCGCAATGGTAACAGGGGTGTAGCTAGAGAGTGTCCATCTGACAAGATATGTGAGGGAATATTCAAAATTTCTGTCCAGCATAGGTGCATTTTGACTTGTTCCTGTGAAACCATGATGAGTGCTAATGATTCTTGGATACCACATGCAATTTTTGTCTCAGAAAGAAAGCACAACCAACTGCTGCCGTCTCAGCAACACATTGGTCCAGAGAGTGGCAGGGGGTGGGCATTGGATGGGGCTGAGGCTTCAAGCATGCTAATTAATCTGTGGATTATTATTTAGGGAAAAAGGGGGAGATAGCACCACACAAGTGACAGTGCCAACAAACTTTACCCATTTCTCTGCCCTACCTCACCAGCAGATCTTTTTATTTAAATGCCTGGAGAGGGCTGTGTTCGAGCTGCCCCGTTCAAGGTGCCCCCACAGCAGCAGCCTGCACATCAAGCTTATTTAAAAGCAATCCAGACAGACACCCTAAGTGCTCAAACAAAAACCTGCAGTGGGCTTAACAAAACTCAGGAGCTGCCATGTTCTACACCCACCAGTCTTGTAGCCAAGTAAATAGCTCCAGGGCATTGGTGACTTGAACACTGCTTTTTCATGGCTGAAAAGTGATTCTATTTATTGAACATTTGTTTTACACTTGAGAGCTAAAAACTTCCTTTTCCCACCTTCTGCTGGAGACGCACGCACTCCCGGCACATAACTGAGAGCGAGCTGCTTCTCTGTGGGAGAAGAGCTCGATGACTCACGGAGATTCACTCTTTGCTCAGCCTGTGGGCTGTGATGTCCATGCAGAAGCAGCTTGGTGCCTGTGGAGTAGAGTCCCTCTAAAACCGCAGAGGTCTTTTATTTGGGGCGCTATGGCAAATGCATGAACAGAAAAGCTCAAGGGTAGTGAAATAAAAATGTGTGTTAGATGGCAAGAGTGGGCAGGTGCTCAGGCAAGGTGCTTGCTTGGTGTGCCATGGCCAGGGGAGCATCAGTGGCTACCTTAGTTTTGCTTCGAGGATGTGTAGAGTCTCCAAGAGGCTCCAGAGCTCCTCCAGCCTCAGGCATGGGATTATAACATTTCATCCCCCCAGGGCTTGTTCTGCCAAGGATGGCTCCCACTTCCCTTCCGGGTTTCCTTTCTGAGTAACTACCATGTGTGTGATGCTTTGTATGAGACATCCTGGCAGCACTGCTCAGCAGAAGCCAACCCATGCCACCATCCCCTGAAATCCTTGCCCCAGAACTTGAGGCGATGGCACAAACAGAAACAGGAGGCTCTGTCTAAACATCAGGAAACACTTTTGCACTCTGAGGATGACCAAGCACTGACATTGATTGTCTTAAGAGTTGTAGAATCTGTAGAATCTGATAAGAATTAATTTGTAAATAGCTGATTTACTTACAATCCTCTACACATGAGAAGAGCCTTGATTTCTTGAGTTAGTCCAGAATACACGAGGTAACAAAATATTTGACTGCATTACAATACCCACAGTTCATTTTAAACCACAAAAAGTTAAACAGTTTTAAATACTATTAAGAGAAAATGAGAACAAGCTGAAGTGGAAAAAGAAATCAGAATGCAACTAATCATACTTTCATTGCTAGAAATGTCCCTGACCATCCTGTAATATAGTCTAAGTTGGGCATCACTTTGTTCTGAAAGCATCATGTTTTAACATTACTATGTTGGTGAAAAAAAATTACATCTACAGTAGTGACTTGCACTTTGAAAATCTGGATTTTTTTCGACAGAATTCCAAGCTGCCATTTGGGGAAATGCATGCTTAAGAGGGAACTGCAAACCAGGTGTATGTGCTGGTTCAATGAAAAGTTAATTGTACATACAGTAGGTTACATTTTATTCATAACTAGTTTATTCATTGAAACCCATTCAGAAAACATGAGTTGAATATGAATTTGTGTCAGAGTCCATGAATAGTGTCAGGTAAACGAAGGCTGAGGATGTTGTATTACAGAATACATAGTATTATAGAATCACTTAGGTTGGAAAATACCTCTAAGATCATGGAGTACAGCCATTAACCCAGCACTGCCACCTTCGCCACAAAGCCAAGTCCCTAAGTGCCACATACACACAGTTTTGATTGCTTAACTCGGTATCAGTGTCATTGTAGAAGTTAGGAAGTCTCTGACTCTGTGGCTGAGGAGGGGAGTGCACAGTGCTCCGTGTGCTGTGATGCACCTGGACTTGTTTGTGGCCATGCTGCTCTGCCACAGCTCGGATCAGGAACGTGTGTGGGACATGCCTCTGGTCCCCCTGGTGTGCACGACACCTCTGGGATGAGCAGTGTCACTTTCCCACATATTTTAACATAGGAACAGGGTGAAGTACCAATGCAATGAGCTGCAGGTGTGTTTTCTATCCTAGACATGTAAAATTGCCATGGCAGTTGCCTAATTAATTGTAATAGTTAATTATTTTTTCCCAGGGACCTCATCCCTGCTAATTTTTCAGTTTGGAAATGTGGGCTGTCTCCACCAGCCTTCACCAGCACTGTATGTGAAATGATGTTTCCACAGATGGAAACCTGATGGTTGTGGTTGCTGTTTGTTGTATGATTGTTTTTAGAGTCAAACCTTCTGGGGAAGTATCCCACATGCAGATTAAGTGTGGCAAAAGCCAGGATGTAAATCCTGGAATAGAGTTCAGGAAAGAGGAGAAAGGAAACACCCATGGCAAAAGATGGGCCCTAGCAGTACACCTTTGCCTTTGGGAAGATAAGAAAATTACTGCTGAATCCAGCAGGAGTTTCCAGTCCAAGTTTGTTTGCCACACACGGATGTGGATGACTTAACAAATTGTCTGGATCCCAGGTATTGGGAAAGAATGGCTATAAATTATTTCTGGGTTAAATTTCTTCCACTCACCCTCTTCATTGATGTTTATGTAAGAGCTGGGGCTCCTCTGATCTGTTTACTGAGGAATGATTTGCAGAAAATGCATCTGTAACAAGGTTGTGTCCTTCCTTATGGCTCTGTGATGCATGGTGTGTTCCTGTCCCAGCTCACCACTGCACTTACATGTGGCAGTGAGTGCTTGGAAAGGGGAACAGTGGGGCAGCCTCCCCTGCCTGGGGGGCGAGTCCCACCACCCTGGGGAAGGTGAAGGGTGTTCACCCAGTTTCTAGCATGGGCTGCATGGACTTTTTCCGGGAAGCATTCAAGCCATCTCCATCAGGGCCAGGATGAGAATGGCACCCCTGCTGCCCTGTCCCCCATCCTGGGTTCTGGGACGTCACACAGGCACAGGCGCTGACATCTGCCCAACCCATCCTTCCGTGCAGCAAGGCAGTAGCTTCAGCAGCGGCATCTCAAGGCCCAAATCGAGCCCTCGCCGGGCAACTGTACCACCCTGAGTGTCCAGCAGCCGCAGAAGACAGGACGGACCGCAGCATTTCTGTCACCCAGGTCCCAGGATTCCCGGCAGAGAGGGCTCCGCTCTGCACGGAGGCACTGAGGGCGGGGAGCGGGGCAGAAGGCGGTGCCTGCCCCCATCCCCCGTGTCGCGGTGCCGATCCCGGTGTGCGAACCCAGAGCCTCAGCCCGGCAGGCAGCCGCTCCTTGCACCGCATTCCCGGCGTTTAGCAGGGTGCAGCTGCCCTCTGCCGGCCTCCCGAGCACAGCGCCCGAGCCCTTGGAAAACACAGCGTGGGTGTGCTGCTCTGCAGCCCACGGGGCTCCTTGGGAACGAGCCAGGCTGCCACGCCATGCTACGCCACATCTGCTCGTGGAAGTGTTCGGAATTGGTGTTTCTGCCTGGCTTTCCCCAGCCTCAGTCATCTATTGTGTGGTGAGCAGGGAAAGCTAAACCGGAGCCGTACGTGCTGGGCCATCTGCATTGCATGTAGAGGGCGAGAGAACAGAGGTGCTTGGTGCTGGTTTTCAGATGCTTCCGTGTCCCTGGATGCTACTTGTGCTTCTGGGTTTTCTGATATTTGAGTGTCATCCCCAGCCGTTTCTGCTCCCGGCACTGAGGGTCTAGCTTAATCAGATATAAGTCCAAAGCCCCTGGAAAAGAATTTAGAAAGCATTTTTGAATACTAGTTTTGAAAGCAAATCTCACCTTTCGTCACAAAGGAGAATTGGTGGTGTGGTGCAGGTGCGTTCAGCAGTCAGTGTTTCATTGCAGGAGATCACCAGGGAAAGCAGAGGTGATGAATTCCTTCACAGTTACCCTGCATTGCTGTTGGCATTTGGGGGTCTCAGTGCTGCAGAACTGCATCAACTGCGGGCATGTAGCAGAGCATCCAGCTCGGGTTGTTGCCTGAAAAGGCTAGACCAAAAACTGAGACTAGTCAGGACTAAGGGAATAAAAGGTGGGTACTTGTTTGAAGGGCCTTCAAAGGTACATTTAGTGCAGACAAAGCCACCCTAGGGGCATCACCCAAAATGGACAACGAGTCACGAATTCTCCACACCTTTATAGGTTTGGTCCATTTGCATATCAGCAT
>VZRZ01007421.1:87999-242547 GCA_013398175.1 Climacteris rufus | reverse complement strand
GAGAGAACAGCAGCTAACAGGCTATGAAGCATTTCAGAATTACACATTAGGCAATACAGAATTCAAAAAAATATGAGGGTTAAAACCTAAAGCAACAGGGTGTGACCACAGAGGGGACAATGCTGGTGTCTCCTGTGGCCTGCATTCAAAGCAGCTGGCTGAGTTGGCAGAGCTGGTCCTGGTAGCTCACACACACTGCTTGGGTGCTCCAGAACCTGGGTTTATTTACTCCCTATGACCAAGAAACAGAAGGACAAAGTCCCAGCTCCATCTGTTTTTTTCCTAGCTTCCTGAAGACTGTTAGGTCTCCTCAAGGGATTTCTCAAGGGTGCTGTGAGTGATGCTGTATCCATCCATTCCAAGGTGCTAAGACAGATGGGGAATAGAGGGAACAGCTGTGACTACAAACTGAGTTTTGAAGTTGCATTGCTATTTAGCTTCACCTGACACAAGGATGCAGTGTTACGCCAGGTTTTCTGTGAAGCCTCTTTCCATACAAATGTCAGAGAGGCTGGATTGAGATACCAGGTGAAAAATAACTGGCTTTTTGGTGCCCAGATGGGTATGATCTCCAGCTTCCAGGAAATGGCTATACAGCAAGATCTCTGGAAATGCAATTTGCACTTATCATAAAACAGTGAGTCAAACCAGGAGGGTCAGGCACAGAAAAAGGCAGCCCCTGCCACTGGTGTCTGTGGGCTGTGGAAGAGCAGAGGGGTAGAAGCACTGCTGAGCCAAGGAATGTGGGGATGCCTGGGAGAGGTGTAGCAGCCCATGGGCATCCCAGGTCCACTATGGCATGTGATGTCATCTCTGTGCAGGCAGCTTTCCTCTCCTGAACTTTGTTTTCCTTCTGTTTTCTCCCCATTGCAATCCCCAGTAGTCTCAGTTCCTGCTGAAGCTTCCCAGGTGTCCCAGTCTGCTCCACTGGGTGCTGGCTGGGCAACACCATCACATCTTCAAATTCTTGTCACCCTCAGAGGAAAGTCCTCATACCTGGTGGTGCAGCATCAGCAACAGGAATAGAGGGAATGGGAGGGTGCAGTCTGGGGATGCTAGCAGGGAAGAATACAAACTGTATTTCACTTGCTCAACTTGGAATAAAAATGATGATTTAAAGTGGAACCATCCCTCTCATGCTTTCTAATTTAATGTGATTGATGATAATTTGGTTGGACAACTACAATTCTCACAAATACTTTGGTGTCATTTTGGGGAATGGAAAAAGCATTATGTTGATTTGAGCTGCAGAATTATCAGTGGCCACTGAAGTGTACAAATAAAAATAACTCTTCCAGGACAGTTTGAGATTGGAATACTAAATGCAGCATTGTTTGCTGCTTTCAGGAAATTGTAGATGGAATGATTCAATGTTAAGTGTTTTAAACACAACTAACAATACAGGAGAGTTTTAATTAAAAGTGTCTAGAAGTAAGTAATTATTTTAACAATTCAAGCAGGAGCTAAAAATGAGGTTCTCATCCTTTTGTAAAGCAGGACATTGTTAAAGGATTCTCTCTTTTTTTTTTCTTCTTTTTCTGAAGAATTTAAGTTATTCTGGTTCTGCAGTGACAGAAAGACTTGGGATTATTAATTTACCCAAGATGGGGTAGCAGTAAGGATGGAGCCTGAAAAAGAATGATGTCCCCCACTCCAGCTCCTGGGCCTTGAGGACAGGGTGTCCTAGTCTGGCAATTTCGAGAGATGCTGCAGAATAAGGATTTCCCTGGCTGCAGCAGTTTTCCCTTGTGTCTTAGGAGATCCCTGGCAGTGGAGATCTGAGTTCCAAGGCTCAGGTCTGGTGAGAAGAGACATATATCAACATCCTTCACTGCTGAAAACATGTCTTCAGGACAAAATTTGTTTTGAGAGGAAAGAATTACTGCCATCTCCTGCCTGGTGAAGCTCCATCAATTTCTGATAGCCTCTAGGGCTGGTGTTTGGTGGCAGCTGGCACAGAGTCTTGCCATGATTATGAATCAGAGGTGGTTTTGCTGTTCTGGAACCTGAGCTCGTGACTGAAGCTGAGAATATGCTTAAAATCTTGAACACGGGGGATGTCTAAATTAGAGCTGGAAATTTGCTCCCCTCATCAGACCTCACAGACATTCAGCCTTCTCTGGCCTAGAGTTATTCAGACTGCATAGCACTATGTATCCACCTAAACCTGGCAGCAGCTGCTCATCTGTTCCCTTGGACTTCAGAAAAAGTCCTTGTCCTAGCTGCATGTCCCATCCCAGAGATGACTAACTTTCTGACACCATTTCTGCCTGGATGGCAACACTGCAAGAAGTGGTGAACAAAGGTGCTATTATATATGCACTTGTTACTCAACTCTTGTTTATAAAAGTGAGTATTTGTAGTCACTTCCCATCAGCCCTCCATAGGGAGGCACTGATACACGTTGTGTGACGTTTTCTGTGGGTGCCAGACAACACTCAGCCATGCTCTCGCTCTGTGGGCTCTTTGCTGGGGCTACCAGCTGTGGGTAATGCTGGGGATCCACTACGACCATAATTACCAACACAGATGCCTGTGCCAGTGTAGCGAACTAAAATATGGACAGCACATGGCAACAAAGGTTTCCTGCAGTCGGTGCAGGTATTGCTGCTGCAGAGGGCAGCCCTGGGGACAGGGGAGGGAGGAAGGCTTTGCTCTCCATTAGTGGGGCTTGGGCCTCAGTGTTGTTTCATTTTCTAATTACTTTGACTGTTTTGAAGAGGATCAATAGCAGGGTTGGGTGAGGGATAGTAAACTGCGGGCTGGGTGAGGACATGCTCAAGTTTCACTGCTACAACACGGTCCTGTGTGAGTCTCAGTGCTCTTGGGGGCTGTGGGAGCAGTTGAAGGGCTACTACACATAAAAATATAAAAGTGCTCCAGGCTCATCCCTTCACTCAGACACTTGTGAGATGTTGCACATCCTCTGCCAGGCAGTGGGATGCAGGTTAGAGAGCTGTTCTCTCCTACCTGTGGAATCCCCACCCCTGAGCCTCAAGATGTGTGGGTTGCTCACCCCTCCTTGCTAAGGTGAGTGGCAAATAGGGAACTGACCCAGCCCAGGGGCAGTAACCCAGCTGGCAGGGGCATCCCTGCCCACTGGATGCGCTGAGGGGAGCGTGTATCCTCAATTCTCCTGTTTGCCAAGAGCCTGGAGGTGCCCTGAAGGTTGGAAGCATCCCCAGGGAGTTTTGGTTGGGGCTGGAGGAGTCACTGCTGCAGGACCGCACCTGCTTCCACTCTGTCTCAGTCAGGCAAAGATCTCTGCGGACATGCTTGGCTCATCCTGCTGTGTCAGGGAAATTTTTTCAGACATTCAGCCTGCATTTCTGCTTTCTTAATCTCATTCTTAATGTTCTTTGCTTAAGCCCTTGGGGCAGTAAATAGTAGGCAGTTTAGCAGGAATAGCTAAGTAGCTGTAATGAGATTTCTGCTCAGGACAGTCTTGCCTCCCCGTTCATCTGCGTCATGCCACTTCTGCTTGAGTCAGCGTCCCCTGGAGACGTGCTGCTTGCTGAGGTCTTCCCCCAGGATTTATATTTAGTTCTTTCAAATCACGACCAATTAGCTTTAGATGCCTCTCCCTCTGTTCCTGTGGCTGACTGTAGTTTCTTCAGCTCCTGACAAAAGCTAGAGACCACAGGTCCTTCCTACCTGAAGTTTAAGTTTGTCCATTCTCAGTTACAGCTGCTTCCCAAGTGAGAAGGCGGTTTCCTGCAGCATTCCCAAGCATAGGGGTAGGGTCAGTGTTGTATTTGCTTTGAGCTCAACTTCTCACAGACACGGGAGAGCTTTTGTAGGTCTCAGGCTTCCTTTCTGCTATAAGAGCAACTCTTTCCTCTCTATTTCCAAGATTTACAAATTCCTTTAAGTGCAGTTACTGCTTTCAATTGACTTTATTTACTTTTCACTTTTGTCTTGCCTCATTCTTTCTCACCTTGCAATTAACTTCTCTGAACTCCTGCCCGGCTTCCTCCTCCTCTCTGGCTTCCACCTCCTCCCCTTTCACAGCTCTTTTTCCTCCCAGGAGTGAGACACTCACTGGTGTGGGCAGCAGCTGCAGAGGTCCACAGAGAATGGAAGCTGCTCTTAGCCCTAAAATGTAACCAAAAATGAAGGCTAACATCCCAGTGCCCCCGTTTCACCCAGCTGATGGGAAATTTGCCTCCTGAGCCTGCTGTAAACAGCTCCCAATTATCCTGATGGTCCTCCAGTGCTATATTCCTGCAGCCATTCTTGCCCTTGGATGCCCCTCAAAGCCCTTCTGCTGCACCCCGAGGCACACAAAACACACCCTTGTCACCCATTGCTACGAGAATGCATCACACCAGCAGGCTATGACATGGTCCTCCTATTATTTCAGACCCTTGGAACTGGAAAACCATGGAAAAACAACAATTACACTTAATGACTGTGGGGACACAGTGCAGGACTCCAAGCCTGAGCCAGCTCCGAGAGACCAGGTCACCTTCCAGCAGGCTGGGCACAAGCCACTCTGTGCCTATGGAGCTGGGGATGCTGTCCTTGGCACAGGGAGGAGATTGAAGTGGCTGCCATCAGATGGAGAGGTGCCTGTGTTGCACAGCCACAGAGCTCAGTCCTGCTAAGCAACACCAGCAGTAAGGGCTTGAGCAGCTCGAGCACAGTCCCCTGAGCCTGCAGGGTGTTCAGACGTGCTGCTCCAGTTCTGTGAACTCACCCGGGCCAGCTTCTCGTGCAGCTGCCAGAGCTCCTCTCAGGTAGCCGCAGCTCCTGAGGGGCACGTGGGGGTGCAGAGGAGTCTGTCTGGCAGTGTGGCAGCAGGGAGGTTTGCTCTGTGTGTGGCAATGAATAGTGATGGGTGTAGTGTCATCCACTTCTCCTCTGGCACTGCCTGGCCTGCTGACCTGCTGAGCCTGCCGTCACCTGAGCACCCAGCACCCAGCTGGAGAGAGGGATGGATTTGTTGAGCAGGGCTGTCAGGAAGCTGTCTGGACACAGTATTAAGCATTTTTCATGCAACATATTCCCTGCTATTGCAAGAGGTTTTGATGCAGTAGTGTGCTTTAGCACAGTCTAGTTTTGAGTTCGTTTTTTGAACTATAGGTCTGAATTTTGTTATAAGATGCCGGAAGCTTTTTGTGGCCTGTGATTTGTGGGGAGATGTGAATGGGTTATTCTGGGGACTCTGTTGCCCATGGTCTCTGATGGATGTTGTTCCTTACAGGTCCATGCCTTTGTCAGTGTTTTTCAGCCCTAGCCCAGCCTCCTCCCATAATGTTTATCACCTCTGAAAACACCCACAGCATTTGAATCAGTCTGCTTGGGAAGTAATTGATGTTATCAGATGTATGTGTCAAATGGAATTTGTCCCTAGAGCAATTAGGTTGGTTGGTTGTCTTTCATGGGATCTCTCTTGATTTATATAAATTGCAGTAACTATAGGCTTGGCCTCCTGTTAGTCAGACTGGGACTGGTCTGACCGGGGTGATGAAAAGCTCCTGGGTTTAATGTCTCTGCATATTTTCTCATAGGCAAGTTCCTATGCTTGCTGCCTGCACGTGTGTGCAGGGTTGGTCACCAGCAGACCTCTGAGCCCTGCAAGCAGCAGCTGCACACTGCAACATGCAGCAAAGCAGCTTCACATCACCCCTGAGCCATCATATTGGTCCAAGATGGGCATGTTTGCTTCAAATTCCTCCTCGGAGCAGCTGGCATGAGATGCCCCTCTTTGGCTCTTCCTGTTATGTTACAAACTGATGTTCAAGTAATAAGTGATGCGAAATTATGCCCTTCCTGTGACAGCTACGGAAGAAGTCTGTGTGTATCATACACAAACAGGCCCTGACCCAGGCACTTCAGGGTTTGAGTAAGCCTGTTGATGTGCTTCAGGTTTAGCATGTTAAGTGCTTCCTGGGTCAAATCCCGAGGAAATGCCTGACGGTTCTGGAAGACAAAACAGTCATGGGATGTGCTGGGGCAGCAAACAGGGTAGAAAGCCACCCCAGCATGAGAGCCCCTGTTTAAACCGACCTGAATAGCTCCTGTGGATCTCAGGTTTGACCAACTTCCCCTTGCAAAGCCTCTGCTCTGGAGGGATGGGAAAGTCACATCTCCAGTCATGAAGCAGAGCAATACCTCTCTCCTCTGGGGAGTGGTTCTGGAAGAGCTAAATTGTACCAAGCCAGAGCTGTCCTTGCCTGGCAAAGCCAGTTTGCTCTCACAGACCAGACCTCAGACCTGCCTTTTCACAAGTAGCCACGTGCACCCAAACCCTCCTGCCCTTGTAGCTGTATTATGGTGACAGCCATCCCTTGCCCTGGTCAGGGCAAGTCAGCCTTGCACTGGAGATCTCACTTGTGGTGAGCTGAGGTTTTCGAGTCTGGTTCTGCCACCGCAGTGGTTTGGGAGAAATGTAAGCCAACCAAAAATGAAGCAGTGGTCAGGACCCAGCTGCTGAGGTTGGGACAGCTCATGGGTGTGCACTGTGTCCCAGGGTGACTTCCACCCTGGCAGCAATCATGGCGAGACACCTCTTCTCTCTTTAATTACTTCCTTCCGTTGTGCCCTCCTGGCCCACATGGAACAGCTCGCAGTGCCCACCAGCGTGGGTGGGTGCGTTTGCTGGGACCAGGAGCTTCCTTGAGACCTGTTTGCAGCATGCAGGGGCCTTTGGCATTTTGACCCTTGTGCCCCTCCTCCTTGTGTCCCTGCATCCAGAAGTGGGCACTCCCCACCAAAAGCTGTGCCATCGCCACCAGCTCATAGCCAGTGACACCAATCTACAGCTATGCCCTTGGCTTACCTTCTTGCACCAGAAAATACTTTCATTTAAGCTGTCTGGTGAACATAACCACAGAGAGTTGTTGCAGCACAGCTGGCAGGTGCAAATAACTTCCTAAATCAAGGTGCCATCATCTCCCAGGATGAAAAATTATAACTTGCCCAAAAAGAGAAATCTTGACCATTGTCAAGTAATGCCTTAGTGAGCATTGCTGATGGTGGTGCTCACATATCTTATTGCCTCTGAAGCATCCTAAAATGCCTGAGAGGTTGCATAAATACATATTCTAGACAATACTCATGCATGTTAAAACAACTGTTAAGCTACAAACAGAAGGTAAAGAGAGGAAGAAAGAGGCTTGAATACTGTAGGAACCTAAAGGACAGTGGAGCCAGGGAGCAAACTGTTTTTTCTGGCTCTGCCCAGAGGCAATTCTCTAATCTTCATTTCCAGAACACGTATGATCCTCTAAAGTGAAGGTCCTGGGTCAGATGCTGTTTGCTTTGGGGCCAGCTGGAGACAGAAGATCCCTGGATTTCTTTTTCTTGTGACTACTACATGTGGGTATTTACTATTTGATGCTTAAACAGAAACATGCATAAATATAATGTAATTATAGTAATAATGATAAAAAACAAACCCAAACGACAGAATGCAAGAAGACACCAAATTACTGTGAAATTAGTCAGACTGTCAAAAATGAGAAAAATGCTAGATGTCAGTGGAGCCTTAATTCCCCCCACCTCTGGGTGACACAGGCTGACAGCCTGTAATTGCACCATGACACACCAATTTGTTCTCAGGGCTGGGATGAGGGTTTTTGGGAGGAGGGAGGTGGCAGGAGAGGAGAAGCAAGCCAAGCATGGCCATCAGTGCCAGTCACCCCAGGTCCCTGCTCTCTATCCCAGTGCCATCTCCTGCACCAGCCATGGGTCTGTGTCTGAGGCCTTCACCTCCTTTGCTCACCCCCTTTTTGCCTTCACTATCCACCCCCAGTGCGTGGCTTGGTTGTGTGCACCCAGGTGTTCCCTGCACAGGCTTGACACAGCTCAATTTCCTCCCAAGTTCTTCTGCAGTGGTGTCAGTGTGGCAGCAGTCTGCACAATCAGCGGTTACTGGTGGTGTCTCCTCTGTCCCCTTGCAGGCACAGGCAAGCCTCCCCTCTCAGTTGTGCAGCCAGGGGGCTGCAGTCAGCCTGCCAGCCTCATCTGGGGTGCTCAGGGCAGGGTATTTTCAGTGTGCAGAGCAGGTTTCCGTGCAGCTGTACATGCCTAGCCTGCCTCACAATCACACTCCCTGCTCACTGGGTGTCTGGGAGCTAAGGAAGTCAGATCACCTGTGGGTTGATGGGCTGGTGGCAGAAACAGAAATATCACAAGTTCAGCAGGGATAGACCCCCATTCTCTGGCAGGGCCATCAGTTCCTTCAGGCTGTCACTTTAGCAAGTCACTGTTCCTCTTTCCCTGTCAGTCTGCTTCTTTCCTTCCCAACTGCATCACTCCAGCAGTAATCCTTCGGTTAGGTGCTTTCCCTGTGCACAATCCAGACATGTTCCTGCAGCATTGTCTCTCCTGTCACAGATGGGAGCATGGGTTCCAGCTGTTGTCCAGTATGTGACCATGTAATTAATTTTCCTAATCCAGGTTAAGTGAAAGCTGGTGAAAGCTGCACATGCAACTTTACTTGGATGCTGCTAAAGTACATTTAAGCAGAGTGATAATATATTGTATTCATGTACCCTAGACCAGCTATTTGTTATATCATGTACCATGCTCATAGAAACAAGTTCTGAAGGATGAAACTAGTGGTTTAAAATGCCTATCTATCAGTTTTTCTGAGTACTTTGATTAGTTCTTATTTTCTGTTTGCACAGCACCATCTAAATTCAGCTTTCCCTCGGGTCTTAAAACAGTCAAACCTGCAAACAAGCCACACTTACAGGGAGATCCAACCCTTGCAAAAGCATGGCTGCTATGGGGGGGAAGACCACAGGTGACCCTCACCATCCAAGCAATGATGCTGACCTTCAGCAATCTTCCCAAAGCAAGGAGAAACACCGTGGCATCTTCCCCATCCCCAGATCTTCCATGGTGGTGATCTCCTAGTACACCTCAGTAAACCATCAATTTAGGAGGTGAATTGTCCGCTGTGTAATGATACCTTCCAGCCTTGAGGCAGAAGTCCTTCTGTGCTTTCTTGTAGTGGTATAAAAGCCACAGACAGGTCATTGGGATGCAGCTTTTTGAGAGCTAATATGCATACTCATGCTGAAAGACAGCACACCTTGTCTGCCAGAGCCTCAGTTAGTCCATTTTAGTGGATTCCTGGAGACCCTGGTATGAGCCTGGGTGGAGACAGGCACTGTGTGGGTGTAAATATATGTCAGAAAAACACGAAAGTACTTTGTAGTGGGGACAGGTATGTAGAAGTTAAAGAAAACTGTCGATATCTGCTTACTCTTGGATCAGACTCAAGTAGGCCCTGTCACTCAGGGTACTCCAGCTTCTTCTGGTGGTGCAGCTAACTTCTCCTTGAGGTCCAGCTCTGTAGTCACAGATGAAAGGCTACTTGGATCTTCACTCTGCCCCTAGAAACAATCCCACCCCTTTTTCTCAGAAGAAAATCTCCCCTTCTTCTGTTCTCCAAGTGTTATTGATTTGTAACTTATGCAGGGAATAGTTTTTAATATTCCTGCAACGCCTATTTGGCAACATTCCCTCCCTTGAGGAGAGAGACTGGGCAGTCTTCCCCTGGCCTGACAGCAAGCAGTACTCATAGCAAACTTAATGAAGGGATCAACACCTCCTGCAAGGTGCTCTCTGCTCTTAATGTGTCAAGGTTGAAAGCTTCAGTGCAACTATGCCATAATCCAGTATGGATTGGCATCCTTCAGTGGACAGGCATCCTTGCCTGCCCCAGTGCCAGTGTGTCCCTCTGAGTAACCCTGCACCATACTGACCCGACATTAACAGCAGTGGACTGTGGAACCTCTCCATAAATTCAAGAAATGAGGATCAAGATAAGAAATTAAATTTTGGGATACTTTCCTGCCCCAGATCCAAGCAGTGGCTGAAAGACGAAATAGCCAAGGCTCACTTGCCGCTGCCGCTGCTGTCGCCTTTTGCTAGGGAGCAGCTGCAAGTGATCCCCACATGAAGCATCCCTAAAACTTGCTCCCAAAAGCAGGAGCATCCTGGCCATCCTACTGGTTGCAAGAAGCCCTTCCCTGGAGAGGCAGGTGAGGACAGAGCTATTAGGAAGAGTGAGGCAGTGGTTCCCTGCAATGGCAGCCCTTTGCCATGCGGCAAAAGTCCTGGCGAGAGTGTAAGAGGGAGAGCTGGTGTACTCCCCATGCACACTTCATTTCTTGAAAATAAAGCTTAAAAATAAGTCTTGGTGCTGTGGTGGAAAGCCTAGGTGGCCCCACAGGAGCACTGCTATGCCTGGAGTGTGGTGACTTGGTGGTCCACCCTCTGTGGTGGATGCGACTCCTCTTCCTCAGTGGTGAAGCAGGCCAGTGGGAGCCCACTTTGTCCTGCCGTGGTTTCAGTTTAAAAAAATGGACTTAATCCATTAAAACAGTGAGGTGACAAGCCCAGAGGCAGAGCGACACAGCATCCCCAAAGCAAAGAGAGCAGCTGTCACTGCTGCTTGTTTTGCTGCTGCCATCCTGCCACGTGAAGCCGGCCAGGACTGGTGCCAGGGCCCAGCTCCAGAGGCACCGGAGCATCACCTCTGCTAAGCAGCTTTCCTTACAGCTCCCCATGGCAGGATCAGCACTGTGGATGAGCTGAGGTCACCCATGCAGTGCAGGGACTGGAGTCACCACAGCTGGTTGCAGGTTCAGCAGACCCCTCCTTAGCAGGGAGCTGTGGGCAGCTCTGGGCTTGCAGAGAGCAGGGACACTAAAGCCTGGTGCCCCATATGGTCTGGCCACAGGTGGGCTCTCTTCCTGCTGCCACAACCATGTAATCCCTTCCCAAGCAAGCCAGGAAAAATCTTGCAGTGGGTGCTTGGTGTATTGCATCCTCCCTGAGCTCCATCTGGCCTGGAAATCAGAGACAGGGAAGCTTAGTCTGCAGCTCCCTGCCTAGAGAGCCTATTGTTACCCTGAATGCCCTTTTTCTGATAGCACAACCAACGGGAAACTTGTAAAACATAGACAGCTTTTCTTTTCTTCTTTTATTTTTATGTTTCTGCAGGGAGTGACTGCCTTACACTGTGTGCTGTGCATGACAGACGAATGCGAGTTTCGCAGGGCTGCCTGGCAGGAGCATCTTGGGGTTGGCTCTGCAGTGAGGCAGCTGTCTGTCCATCCATGGAGCTGCCTGCAGCCACCTCCAGCACAGGAGGCCTTTATGCCACAGCCGTAACTTAACTGGACCACAGCTTAGTAGGGCTCCAGCCCAGCTCACAGGTAATGGGAGGAGTGGAGGCCATAGTGGTGGATGAGGAATCATCCTCCTGCCTTGGCTTTTGTCACTTGCCCTGCCTGGGCTCATGCCATATCTCAGGGCTTGGCCCCCACCCCTGCCTGCAGCTGGGATAGCACATGCCCCACACCCTGCAGTAAATCAGGGATGTAACAGTGCCTTGCTTGGGCCTGGGGATGGAGATTCCCTCCCTACCTCACCCTGACCAACACTCACTAAAGTGTCCCACACACATCTTCTCTGCCCAATGCAGCAGCTCCAGCCCCAGAGCTTGGGTTGGCTTTTGCTGGCATAGCCTCAGGGGGGGACCCAGGGGCCAAGAGCAGTACCCAGGGGAGGCACCACCTAAACTTGTCAGGGTTAGAGATCTGCAACCCCAGCCCGGGCAGAGGCAGTGCTCAACCCTGGGATGTGGCAGTGGTGCTGAGCCCAGTAAAACTTCCCATCTTCCAGAACCAGGAGCTTGTCCCGGCCATGTCATGGCTCTGTGTCAGGAAGTGGGGCTCATCCCAGCACCCACAGAGGTGCACACCCACCAGCACCATGGCCTTGAGCATTTTAAGGAGCGAGGGGCCAGATGGCCCCTTTTCCCAAGCTGCCTTTGCAGCTTTGAGGGTGTGCATGACAGATCCATATTTTCAATTTCTGCAGGTACTGAGCCCCACCATCCCTTTAACACAGCCCACAGCTCTGTCACCTGGTGAAATGTCACCTCCAATGGGTAGTGGCTGTGCTAGTGGTGGGGTGATGTGTCCTGTGACTGCTGCTCTGGAGGGAGGCACAAATCAAGTCATTTAGTGGGGGGGCAGTCTTACTTCAGGTGTAGTACGTGGCTAATTTTGCTCCCAGGGTGGTATGGAAGGTTGCACAGAGACAGAACTGATGTGATTGTCCCTTCCCTCAGCCACACATGCAAATACTTTAAACTGGGCAGTCCTGAGTTCTTGTTTTAGTCCTGAGGCATTCCTTTTTCTCTTTGCAACAGTGAACATTCATGTCCGACAAGAAAATCTTTCTTTTGATTGTTTTCTCTTTTTTTACAGCAAACCTTCAGCTTTTCAGAAGGGCTTTGGTAAAGCTAATCCTTACCTTCTAGGTTTTACCTACCACCACCCCACGTGCCAGAGGTGGCTACACTGGATATTTGGTGGTGGCACATACTGGAAGTGTCCTTCCACTTTTTGCCTGCCAGGAAAAAATCCCAAACCCAGAAAATACCTCTTGCCAAGGAAGGGAACAGTGTTAGATAGATGCCGAGCACTCAGAAACCACCACTCTTCCTCTAAAGGAGAAGGGCCTGAAATTGTGCCTGGGTGATGTGAAGCACTGCCCCACGCAGCCTCAGAGGGGGACATGGGAGTCCCTTTGTGCAGACACATCTCACTGGTTCAGTGCAAAGGCCAGGCTAATCACCAGCCTGCCACAAAGCCAAGAAACCAAAATATTCACTCTGTGGTCTGCTCTGGCTTCCCTCAGGCTGCCTTGAAGCATCTGCGACACTTGCATCCCCCACTGAGATACTGATTTGTTTCTGTCAAGCACCCAGAGCTGCTTCCTTGGTGTCAAGCTGACTCATAAGTCCCTGTTTAATTTGGCATGGTTTATGATGGCACGGTGCGTGGTGGGACCAGGGTGACACAACCCTGCTGAGGCTGCGTGCATGGCAGAGCCTGCAGCACCTTCCTGCTGAGGAAAGGAGTATGATGGAAGGGTAAAATGCTTCAGAGGACAAAAAGCAGGTGAGGAAAGCAACTTGAGACCTTCAGTGTCTGTCTGTGCCCTGGCATCTCCTGGCTCTTGGATACCCTGTGCCAAAATAAATCCTGCATGATTGCATGGTGGGCTCTCACCTCCACCCGGGGTGTTTCCGGAAAGTAAATTGGCGGGTTTACTGGCGGGGAAGAGGCATGCTGTGGTCTGTCTGTGCCGCTGCTCCCACATGGTTCCTTCTCTCTGATCATCCAGTTGGAGCCATTGCCCCCAGCTCTTTCCTGACTCACCTGACCCAAGCACCTCCTCCTGCCCCTCTCACGCAGAGCTGCAGTGTGAGGGCGCGCATTCAGCAGAGGTGTGATGCTAATAACAAGGTGTGGGGCAACATAAACAGGAAATCCGGCCACAAGACACCTCCAGCACTTAATCAGGCTTTCAGAGTGAACCATCACCCCAAAAAGGTGGAGCAACCCTATATCCTCTTGTAATGCTGCTGTCAGGGTAATGGAGTACTGTGCCTGGCCTGACTGCACTACCTTTGGCAACTGTACCCTCCTGAAAGCAAATCTGAAAAGGAGTCAGATGCCTGGCAAATCCAAAGGAGGAAGGTTGACTTGCCAGAATTATTTAATCTATTCAAGGCAGAGTAATAAATGCTTGTCTGAGTAGCGTCTACTATTAGTGGACTTGTTCCAGAATAGTAGGAGATGGGGTCAAAAAAAAAAGTGTTTCCATTTTAATAACTAATTAAACAGCCTAACTTAGCCAGGGACCGCTGCTGTGGAACTGAATCCAAAACCTAAAAGAAATAGCGGTAGCTATAGCTCAAAGCCTCAGCAGTGAATGAGTGATAGAGCAAAAACATCTGTCCCTTGGAAGAAGGTCAGAAAAGGCTGATAGCCCTCTTCCAAATGGAGAAAAACCTCTCCAGACTGGGAAATAAAACTGTTCCCATTGGACCCATGCCCCCAGTCCTTGACAAGCTGGCCAATGCAGTGGGAGATGCCCTGTCTGCTGCTGTGGTTCAGGCATATGGTTGCATGTGGGCTACAGAGGTCTGGGCTTAGCGTGGAGCCAGGGGGATGCTGTGCTGCCACAGGAGTGGCTGGTATGCCCCAGCCTGGCCCTGACCCTTCTTGTGGTGTTGCTGGTCTATTAAATCATCAGCTGGGCTGACAGCTCCCCAGTGTCCTCATGGCTTTGCCTGCAAAGCTGGCTTAATTCCTGGCCTTGAAACAGGCTGGGAACACAGCATGCATGGGGATTTGCAGTTCTCAGCACATTTATCAAGGAAAACCTTTTCCATGAAAATTTGGGTCATCCCACAGCCTCCCCCATCATATTATGCTTGCAGAAGTGATCACGTTCACCTGGGTTTCCAGATGTCCCACTGGCACCAGCTTTTCATCAGCTTTCTGCAGCACAGAGGGCATCCAACCTTACCTTGGGGGCTGTTTTTACTGGATTTGTACAAACTTGGTTGCCTGTGTCACCTTTGCCCTGCTGCTACTGCATTTGGCTGAGGAAAGCCAGTAAGGTAAAAAACTACTCTGAAGAGGAGCAGAGAGGCAGCAAGATGCCCACACACATGCATGCCCACAGGGAAGAAGGCTGGAAGCTCAGAGTGTGGTGCCAGCATGCTGGGATGCAGCATGAGACCAGGGGATCTCCAAAAAGCAGCGGCCACTGAGGGCATGAGCAGAGACCTCATCCCACCTGGTTTTGCATCCAGAACCGTGAAGCCAAATCAGGTGGGAAAAAAATTGCCTCTGCAGGTGTGTTTGACAGAAAAATGTTTTTGTTTTTTTCTTCTGACAAGTTCCTCAGGCAAATCTGTAATAACCCAGAGAGGATGAGTTGGGTGCAGTTTATGCTTAAAGCGGGCAATCATCTCTCGAGGGATGGTGTCTTATTTCTCTCTGTAGGCACAGCTGGCAGGCAGAGCAATAAATCTGTCAGAGGGAAGGACTTGGCATGGACCTAAATCCACGTCCCTTTCTGCAACCCTCTGAGCTGCACAACAGCAGCTCCTATTGCTGCTCTCAACCTGCTTATCTGAGTGCAGAGCCTTTTCAGTCTGCTGACACCTGCCTGCCTTGGGTCAGACTTATTCCTGCTACCTTGGGATGAATCACAGATAGAGTGACTCTTCCTGTGGGAGGCTGCTCTGGTTTATTCATCAGAGGAGGCCATTCTGCATGCCACAGTGGCTGTGGGCTGTGCTTGTGATCATGAGGGATTTGTAGAGTGTGTTTCACCTGCTGATGCACATGGAGCAGCCCCAGCACAGCCCCACTGCTATGGAGGATCAGAGTGACCCCTGTGCTGCTCCAGAAAAGACAATAGAATTATAGAATCATAGAATGGTTTGGGTTGGAAGGGAACTTGAAAATCATCTAGTTCTCAACTAATCCCCCTGCCATGGGCAGGGACATCTTTCACTAGACCAGGTTCCTCAGATCTCCATCCAACCTGGCCTTAAACACTTACAGGGATGGGGCATCCACAGATTCTCTGAGCAACCTGTGATAGTGCCTCACCACCCTCACAGTAAAGAATTTTTTTGCAATATCTAATCTAAATCTATTTTCTTCTTTCAGTTTGATGATGTAAATCAATTGTGTGCTGGGAGTGGCATGTGTGTATTTATTCCAAAATAATCCATTACATGCCAGCTGTGGTGTTTGGGGCCCTTGGAGCTGAAGTTTGTTCACCCACCTCTTCTCCTGACCTCGAGGCTGCCAGGATAACAGCTTCTCTCCTCTTATCTCAGCTGATGCTATCACTGTTCCTCCCATGCCCGCAGACAAGTCATGTGGTAAAATCTCCCTCTGGGGGAAGCTGCCATGCCAGCCTGGCTGCCAGTGAGCCTGGCGTGATCCTGCATTTTAAATCAGGGTGGAAAGGGGTCAGGAATAAATGCTTCTCTACTTTTTAAAGCATCGCTCATCCAAAAAGGCCAGTACAGTATCCTGCCCTTTGATCTGTATATGAGAGCTGTTGAAGGAAGATTACAGCTTAAACCCTTCTTAGCACAAAGCAAAACGCTGGACTTTGCAAAACCTGAATTGTTCCTACCTCCAGCTCCAGTGTGAGCTCAGGCAAGCCCCTCACCCCAACATCACTCTGGGGCAATAGTACAAGGGCAAGTGAGTCCCTGTCAATAGGGGTTTGCCTTCTTCTCAGTGCTGAGTGGGAAGAGAGTGATTCTGTGGAAAAGTGTGCTCAGGAAACTGATCATTGTACTAGAAGTGGATACCCAAGTCGTTGCCTGTTTTGCCACAGAAACAAGTCCCTGATCATAGGTAGACGTCTCTGTGGGCACACAAACACACCCTCGTGTGCACTCCTGCTCTGGTGGCACTTAGGATTCCTTTTCCTTACACATTGGTATTTTGCTGATCTCAAACGACCCTGGCAGAAGGAGCTTTAGCAGCATCCTGAGGGACCCAGAGCTGCCCTCTGGAGCTGAGGAGCTAGGAGCAGTGGTATAGCTTTCTGCTGGACAATGAGATGAGTAATTTGGGCTCTTCCACTCTCTTTACCATGAAAACTAAAGTGGTAAGTAAGCCTTGTAATACTCAGCTTAAAATTCAACTCTGCAGTTAAAAAAGGAATCACAGAATATGCTGAGTTGGAAGGGAATCACAAGGATCATTGAAGTCCAACTCAGCGCTGCACAACACCATCCCCAAGAATCACACTCTGTGCTTGAGAGCACTGTCCAAACATTTTTTGAATTCTGTCGGGCTTGGTGCTGTGACCACTTCCCTGGGGAGCTGTTCCAGTGCCCAACCACCCTCTGGGTGAAGAACCTTTTCCTAATATCCAACCTAAACCCCCCTGGCAAAAATTAGGCCATTCACTTGGGTCCTGTCACTGGTCACCACAGAGAAGAGATCAGTGCCTGCTCCTCCTCTTTTCCTCACAAGGAAGTTGTAACTGCAGAGAGGTCTTCCCTCAGTCTTCTCTTCTCCAGGCTGAACAGACCAGGTGACCTCAGTTGCTCCTCGTACGGCTTCCCTTCAAGGCCCTTCACCATGTTCATTCCCCCCCCCTTGGACACTCTCTAGTAGTTTAATATCTTTTTTATATTGCAGTGATCAAAACTGCATACAGAATTCAAGGTGAGGAGAGGACAAGTTTCTTATATATACTTCTTATTCCTGTTGTCCCGTGTGCCATAATTGCTCTGTGTGTATGTCCGTGACAAACAGGCAAAAAAATGGAAATATAAATTAGGTTCCCTGAGCATATTGTGTTTAAGGGAGGCACTGGGGGGGAAAGGAAGGCAGATTCACTCCTCATTACCTGCCTAGTGATCAATAAAGTCTCATCAGATGTTGAGGCAGTGCTCAAACATGCCAAACAGATATGCTGAGTGGCTTTTCTGTGCAATAGAGTTTTGGAGAGTGGCTGGCCATTTGGACTTAATAGCCCTTCTGTAACACACCGGTGAGACCCTGGGCCAGGAACTTGTTCCAACCTCTTGATTATAAAGGATGTGGCATCCCAGAGGATTTGGGAGAAGGCCTGATGAAGGCTGTGCCTGGAGTGAAGGCACAACCTGTGCCTTGTGTAACCAACTCTCCTGGCTCTGCCCCAGAATCTCAGCCAGGGGCTGTGCCAGCAGTCCAGGCTGCAGCTGGTGGGAGCAGGACACAAGATATGGTCGCCTTGTCCTGGAAGCTGACAGCCCCTGTAGAGAAACCTCCTGGGATTGGGTCTCTCTCTGTATATACCCCTTGGGTTTCTCCCCAGTGCATCACTTCGGAGAGATGTGGGTGTCTTTACCTTGGTCCTGCCTTGGTTGTCAATTTGACAGGGAGAAAAATAGCAAAAGAGAAAGAACAGGAGTGTGTGGGAATGGTCTGCTTTTCTCAACACATCTCCCTCAGCACAGAGGCTGGAGGCAAACCCCACCAGTCTGAAGAGCCCAGGACCAGGGGTCACCTCTAAGCTGACCCCTTTGGAAACGACATTGCCATGGAGGAGCTGCCAGTGCCTGCGTGCCTCCCACCCAGCTGTGCCCAGGCAGGGCTGTCGGGGCTGCTTTGCTCGAGCGGAAACGCTTTGCTCCCCACCCTGCCGTGACTCACACGGCACCTGCTCTGCCTGACCTGCCAGAACCATTTTGACATGAGCTGCTATCTGACCCATTCCTTGGGCAAATGTCCCCTTGGCAGGTCCCTGGTGCTCCAGTGACCCTTGAAGAGCATCCTGCCTGGCATGGGACAGTGGCTTGTGGACCACTGCGATGTTCCTCCAAATGCCCTGTGCCAGCCCTTGCCCCTGAGCTGCATGGGGATGTTCTGTGAGCAACTATGGGATCCAGCACCACCTGTACAGCACAGAAACAAGGCATGGATGTTGCAGAGATACCTCTCTAATTGCCCTGAAATCTACCCCTCCAAGTTCTTGATCATCCCTCCACCTGTCCAGACAATCACAATGCTATTTTTGCCTCATCTGGATCTGTGCTGCAGTATGTCATATGAATATAGCTTGTCACCAAGATAGCTCTCTTCCTTCCTAATCTCTCATCACTGTTGTTGGTCATGTGCACAGGTCCTTTCCTGTGACAGAAGAGTGCCATACCTAAAGGATTACTTTCAGGCAACCTACAGGAGATTCATCTTGGCAGCCATGAGTTACTTTGTTTTATGCTACGTTCCTTAAACCTGCTGTTTCATCTTTCTAGCATCACACAGAAGAGACTTCCGGGTTCCCTTTTAGTTTTCTCTGCTACCCTTTAGGAGGTTTGGTGCCTAAAATCCCGTGGGGATTTGCAGGAGCTGAGCACTGCTTGGGAGAAGCAGGGGAAAGCTCCTGGCAGCAGAGACCAGCCAATGGGAACTGCCACAAGAGCTGTTCGAGCTTCCACAGGAGCTGTAGGTGCCATGAAGCTCCAGTTTCCGGCTCAGGTGCTCTCTGGGCTGTCTGGCTGTGACCACCATCCCAGAGGCTGTTAGTGAAGCGCCCATGGCGTGAGACAGCCGAGCTCACCATTTTGCCATCTGCAATTTTCATGGAGATCCCCGATGTGGGATCCGTTGGGAAAAGATGCTGGGGTTCGGTCACCCCAACCTCCTTACCCCTTCAAACCCCAGGTTACTCCCAGGCCTGCCTCTTTCACATGGCAGTGAGGAGCTCCTGGCATTCAGGCCGTGCCTGTGCCGACACCTTCAGCGTGGCTGCTGAGCACCTGGTGTTGGGAGAGTCTCTGATCGGTGGGGCAGAAAGGGCTCCCTGGGTTTGTGCTCTGCAGGAGGCTGAGTGGAGCTCTGGGACTTTTTCCAACAAACTAGAACTGCCACAGTCCCTTGATACAAAATGTTTATCTAGAATAAACATGCTCTGCTGGTGGGAACCTGTTACTGTAAAGCTGACAGGTTCACTCTGTGTCCCATCAGGGACTGTCCATTCCCCTGTGAATGCTGCAATCCTGTGCCACCTCCTTGGCCAGTTCAATAGAAATGAACCCATGTATGTGCCTCTGTCTAATCTGGGTCAGACGTGGCCAGATGGGTGATTTTGCTGAGTTTAATGATGATGGAGCTGCAAGCTGGGATTGCCCACCTGGGGAGACCACCTTATGCCTGGAAAATGGTGCATGCTCTACTCGAGAAACCTTTGGGCTTCCAAAGACATGATAGCAGCCAGAAAAACCACTTCCTAAAGACATCAGGGGTAAAAACCTTTGGGTGGGAGAGAGAGACTTTAATCTGAATTGGATACCTGAGAGATTTCAAGAAAGAAAATGAGTTAAAAGGCTGAATTTCCACCCAGTGAAGGCATCCCAAGAACCTGGGGCACACAAAAACACCAGGGAAATTTGTAGCAAAGCAATGGGAATAAAATATCTGCTTTGCAGAGAACTGTGCCCCTGGCTTGCCTGGCAAAAAGTCCTCGTGGAGGGTGGGTGTCAGGCCTTTTATCTGCACTACATTTGTAGTGAAAAGGCTCTGGTACCTGAGAATACCTGAAACCAAGTGTGGAAATCAAAAGAGAGCTTTAAAAAGAGGCCTTTATTTCAGCTTCAGCCTGAAGAAAATAAAATGGCCACCCTGCCATCCTGAGGGAGCTTTAGCAGCCTTAAAACAGGCAGCTTCAGCTCTCTGCTTTCACACAGCAAAGCAAAATCCGTATTTGATATGTGTGCATTGGGGGGGCAGAAGAGTCCTGTGTGAATTTGAAACTCATAAGGACAAAAAAGGGGAAATCCTGTGTTAGGTTTAGAATAAATGATGTTTAGCTCTGTTTTGCAGTTTGTGTTTTTCTCGGGCACAACCATCAGCAGATTCATCAGACTGAATCATTTCAGAGCTGTGCTTAAGCCCGCTGCTTTGTTTGTTATTGCCATCAGAATTTAAACAGAAACAACTGTTTCTTTTTACTCTTCTTTTTAATTTTCTCATACTTTTTAAATGTGTATAATAGAGTCACAGAGTCACAGGATAATTTCAGGGGGAAGCCAAGGCCAGCTCCAAAGCTAGACCAGGTCCTCAGGCCCCCAGCTAGGAATTTTTCCAGGGATGGAGGTCTCAGCTCCTCACTGGGCAATCTGTGCCCATGTTTGACCAACCTCATGACAAGATACTTTCCTTATAATGAACCAGAATTTCCCTTGTTGCAATGTGTGACCATTGCCTTGACCCTTTCCGTGTGCATGTGTGGGAAGAGCCCGCCTCTCTCTTCCCTGTAATGCCCTTCAGGCAATGGACAACAGCACTAGGTCCCCCCATAAACAGCATTAGGACCCCCCTCACACACATTCCCCCATCACAGCACCCTAGATGCAGCCTTATGGGTACTCAGTAGAGGGGAATTCTCATCTCCCTCAATGTGCTGGGTGCACTTTTGCTGATGTGGCCCCATGGGTGGCCAGCACTCATCCCCCACTTAGCAGAGCTCCAAACAAGCAGTGATGTGTTTAGTCACAGAGTTTGCGGGTAAATACCATCACTGAGAGAATTCATTAAATATTTGACTTCTCAAGAAGCCTAAAATCTGTATTTGCTTAGACTAAAACTAAGAGAATGACTTGAGAAATGAGAAAGAAGGAAGGGGATACAATATTGTGAAGATATTTAGCCTCAGAGAAAAGTATGGACAAATATTCATTGGAGGTATTAAACAAGTTCAGGTTCCATACAAGACAAGGATCTCCTAAGGCTTAAGTGGAAAAAAGCTAGCCAATCCACCAGGATGGGCAGTGTTAGACCTTTATGTTTTTGCCCCAAAATTCAGGTTGCTGCCCCCCACTACACCACAGGAGCCAGCCTGGGAGGTGGTGATGCTCACCAGCATCCTGAGAGAGACAGCTGCCAAGAGAACATGGTACTGTTGAGACAGAGTCTCTTGGGAGAGCTTCCCTCATGCTTAACCCCTTGTTTTGGAAGCTAAAATTCCTGTTGTGCAAAGCACCTTTGAAGCACTCCCTCCTCTTACTTCAAACTACTCCATTGCCACCACCTTCACTGCTCTGACACTGCTGGAAACGTGGCTGGGTTAGGGCAGCCATGGCTTGTGCTGGCTGGGGGGTACAACCTTTACAAGCAGCTGGTGGATAGCCTGACCAGCCAGTTCACAAACTGACACCATTTTTGTCCTCTGCTTCTTCCTCAAGCTACAACAAAGTCATGCCCACTGATGTGGCTTCTTGCTGATGGCTGATCTCCCAAGCACTCTGCAATCCCATCACAGCTTGGACCAAAACTGCGGAGACGGAATCAGGGAAAGTCGGGCATACTTTGATACCTTTTTGGTTGCATAAAAATATGACTGTGGCAAAACCTGCACCTCATATCCCCACCTTCCCTTGCTCATTGGATCCCTCACGTCACCCCAAAGCTGGTACACGCTTGCTAAGTCACTTGAGCACCTTCTGACCACATCACCAGCTCCTGCACCTAAAGGGGGAATGTGGCTGCTTTGATGTCATGTGCTGTTCAAGGCACATCGTGACTCATGCCTGACTGCCCTCTAGTAAAGGCATCAAAATTCCCTGGGGGGAATTCTGTGCTGGCCCTCTAATTCCTGTGCCTTACTCTCCGTGCCAGACAGATTTCCAGCACTGTTTGCAGGCTGCTGGTTTGAGGTGGACGCAGTTAAGAGAGTTCCTGGATGTACCTGTGTCATTGCCAAGCTGCATATCGTTGCCATAGAAACACAGGACACATAGATCTGGCTGATAATCATCTTTTTTTCCCACCCTTTCCTTCTTTTTGTATTAACCAAAGGAAACTGCACAGCTAGACATGCCTCTGAGGAGCTGCATTGGGAAATCTTGGCAGTCCAGTGGTGGTTTCAGATACTGAAGCTGCAAGCAGCCATGTGTTTACTGGCAGACAAGAGAGCTCAGGGAGCAGACCTGCTCCAGAACGGGTGATGGACAGAAGCTGGAGAAGGTCTCAGCTGAGACCTTATACTGCTGCTGTCAGCACAAGGTGGAAGTGAGCTCAGACCCTGGTTTTGTTAAGCACTGTCTCTCTACCCCCAAAATATATGATCTCATAACAGCAAAAATATCCTTTCCTAATTAATAATCCATCTTTGTGTCCACAAAGCTCTGCCAGCTATTTCGCAACAAATACTGTTTGCACTTTGCAGCATGCTATGATGTGATTTTTATCTATATAAACTTGATTTCCTCCTGTAGATCCTGGATAAAAACAATATAAGGCCTCATTCACTTCAGAGTTACCAACTGCCTGGCTCCTGGTACATGCCCCAGTGCTACTGAATGTTAAGCAATCTTCCTAGTCTTGCTGCAGTTGTGTTTAGAACACGTCACCTTCTTTTGCTTTGGAAGAGCAAGATCAGAGCACAAATAATCATACAGCAAAGAAATAGCTGTTCAAACATTTTACCAAAGACCATAACAGAAGGATTTAAGAAAGTGTTGAAGTGTTAAGAGTTTAAAGAAATAGGGCTTCCCACCAGATCTAGAATTATCTCCTCCTTTGGCTGCACAATGTCGTCCTAAAATGCAGCCCCCACCAAACCTTGTGGTTAGTGCAAGGTGAGCCCAGCCAAAACACCCAAGATGAGGTAGGCCTTTGCCTTTTGGGGAACTTTGCTTTTTCTCACAGAAGCCCAGAAGCCACCCTTTGCTCATGTTGGCGAGCCCTCCCTCACATGAGTGCTGCCATTAATGCCAGAGGAAGTGAGTGCATGCCCAGCAGCACAGGAAAGCCTTGCACAACTGGGCCTAAATATAAACCGGACATGAAAGATAAAGTCTCCAGTAAATAAAATTGCGATAGCTTGGGGCCCCAGCCAGCTCATGTTAATGTTAGGGGGCGTTGGCTATCCTGGCTTCCCCTCAAATCAAACTAATTCAGCACATGGCTGAAACAGGGGTTTTTTTTCTGAATTAAAAGCATTCTTAAGACAGTCCCTATTAACTGGTGTTTCAAAAGTGCCGTGACATAAGAAGATGAGCAGTGTGGCTCCTCCTCATGCTGAGCAGCCAGGACTCTCCCTCCCTGCAGAGCGGTCGGGACATTTCCTGTGGCAGATTGCTGTGCTGCCAGCCTAATGCCTGCCAGCTGGTGGGATGCTTGTGCATGGACACCACACATACACCCAGCGTGCTGGGCCCCATCAGAGGGCAGAACTTCGGGTTAATTACCTCCCTGAGAACCAGACTTCCAGAGCGTATAATTCAGCTCAAATTAAATTGCTCATCAACAGGTAATCAGCTGGTCCACTGGATTTGCTAAGAGTCATAGTTGATGCTCTTCTATGCCTGTATTTTGTTCTTTGACACATTCCAGAATTTAAGGTCAAGGCGGGAAGCAATGCATGTCCATCCTGCATGCCAAAGCCTGCCTTCAAACTCCCGCCTCATAATATGTTTAAAGGCCTTTGCGTTGGAGGGTTCAACTACACACCATGTGTAAGATTGCTCTGGCACATCCCTTTTCTGACACTCCTCCAGAAGGAGACATGCCTTCACAGACAGATTTTTGGGCAGCCCAGCTGCTGGTCTGGCACAAGATGTGCATTTTTGCAATACAAATGTGTGCAGTGATGATGGTTGAGCTTCCTTGCATGGCACTTGAAGGGTGTAAACCAACTTGAATTTATGCTTGAAGGGTATAAACCAGCAGCAGCAACAGATGGATCTAACACTGGAGATGCTGTGGGCCTCTGAGGATGTGTTGATGCTCTCACCTGCTCCTGGTGACTGCGGGAGATGCCTCACACCTTGTGAGACATTGGGAAATGTCTAGGCTCTGAAAAAATTACCTAACATTAAAACAATGCATCAGTTTGTGGCATAAGCTTCAGAGGGTTTACAGGACCTTTTGCACTGGTTTCAGCGAGAGAAATATCACCCTGCAGGGTGGTGGTTTGCAGAAAACAGCGTGGCTTGCCCACACACACAGACAGAGTTTCAAAGACGATGGAGATCAAAGAAAAAGGCTTCAGACAAAGCCACAGCACAGAGTACAAGGCATGTTAATAATTTAGAAACAGTCTAATGTAAGAATAGTCAAAATGCAGGTGCTGAAGGAGTCAGTGAGTGCAGCTGAAAGCAGGAGACAGGCACCAATGCAGGGCAAAGGGCTCTTGCTGCCTGGCTTCCCCTGCTGGCTCACCAAGGGAGGTGACAGACTATCTTCCCTCTCCAGAGGGCCTGGGAACAAAAACCTCTGTTTTTGCTGGTTGTGTTATGCAGAGCCTTTGGAAAGCAGTGAGTGCACAGTGAGTGAGTGCACAGACTATGGCCACCTGCCATTCATTTTGTGCACGAGTGACCTGAACCTGCATATGCTGAGTGTGCCCAGCTGATAAAAACAATTTTTTGGGTGATGGTTAAAAATCCTTAATAAATATTATTAGGGGGATGAACTTTTTTCATTGGAAGCTAAGGATTTTGGATCAAACTTTAATTACCATGTGCTACAGATCTTCCTTAAACTGAAAATAACGAAGTTCAGCATGAGTTGTGTTCTTTGGTGACTAAAAGGATATTGGAAAACTCATTTGGTGATTTTTAGGGATGAGTAAGAGACGGTGTAAAGAAAGAGCCTGTCAGAAAAGTGCTTGTAATCATTTGGTGCTGGCTGCGTGAAGAGATGAAATGGGAATCTGAAACAGAGCTCCTTTAAAAACCCATCTCACAATATTAAGGCATAAATTTTAGAGGTAGCCCACATAATGGCTTTAAGTTGCAAGTCACAGGTAAGATCCATTTTTAATGGTACTATTTTTGCTATGGTGCTTCTGACAAATGGTCAGGGAAACGTCAGTCTTGGCAGTCCATAAAATTAGCAACATGTCTCTAATAAAGCTAAAGGCAGGAGCCACATTTTGAACCTGTAGGGGCCAGAGCAGCCCTGAGTGTGCAGCACAACTCAGGCTCCCCACTGCTGTGGGGATGCCTCTCAGTGGCACAATAGAGCCTTTCCAGGTCCTTGTGCCACCGCCCTTGCTCTTACCGGGTGTGCACATCCACAGCTCCTCTGGGCAAGCCGTACCAGTGTCTCACCACTCCTACAGTAAAGAATTTCTTCTTCATGTCCAATCTAAACTTACCCTCTTTCAGTTTATAACTGTTACCCCTCATCCTGTCTGTGGTAAAAAGATTCTCTCCATCATTCTTATAAAACCACTTTAAGAACTGAAAGGCCACAATGAGGTCTCTCCAGAGCCTTCCCTTCTCCAGGCTGAACAACCCCAAGTCTCTCAGCCCTTCTTCTCCTATTCCATGCTTCTGATCCCTTTTGTGGCCCTACTCTGGACCCATTCAAATAGGTCCACGTATCTCTTGTACGATGGAGAGCTGGATGCAGCACTCCAGATGGGGTCTCACCAGAGTGGAGTAGAAGGGAAGAATCCCCTCCCTCTCCCTGCTGGCCCTGCTTTGGATGCAGCCAAGGATACGGCTGGCTGGCTGGGCCCACTCCTCAAGCCTCTCCAGGACTCTCTGGATGGCACCCCTTCTCTCCAGCATGTCAGCCACACATCTCAGCTTGGTGATCTGCAAACTCACTAAGGATGCACTCAATCCCACTGTGTATGTCATTGATGAAGATACTAAATAGTATTGGTCCCGGTATGGACCCCTGAGGGACACCTCTCATTACTGGTTTCCATTTGGACATAACTATAATCTGCTGGACAGAGCCACTCAGCCAATTCTCTATCCATCTAAAAGTCCAACCCCTATCTCTCTTAATGTCAAGAATGCCATGAGACATTTTGTCAAAGGCCTTATAGAAGTCCAGGTAGGTGACACCTGTAGCTTTTCATTTGACCATGGATGCCACTGGATCAGTCAGACAAAATTTGCCCTTGGAGAAGCCACACAGAGGATATCTGTGTCCACAGTGTATGGCCAGTGTTTTGGGGTGAAGCTTTCCCTCAGCTGCAGCAGGGCAGGATCCTCAATGCCTGGGGGTGAGGTGTTGAGGAGTCCCAGAGCTGGTGGATCTGGAAGGCTGTGGATGCTGGAGCTTCCTGCCGCGACTGGCTGCTATTCTTGTGGTCCTGAGCCGAGACTCACTGTGCCTAGACAGTTTTACACCCCCACAGCTGCTATTTTTTAGCTCAAGTACCAAGAGGGCACTGTTTCAGTGTCTCTGAAACAGCCTGGCAGAGACCCTCCCTGAGCTGCAAAGCGCACACAGTGGGAATGTGCCGTCAGCCCGGGGCTGAGCCCGGGGGCCCAGCAGCCCACACCGTGTGCTGTGAATTGCCATGCCAGGACAGGGTCAGCTCCCAGGAAAGAGGACCAGGCTGGAGGTGATGGAGGGAAATGCTTATTCAGCACCTAATCTTGGCAGGCCTTTTGGTTTAAGAGTTCCTTAAGGTATGTGCCTACAGCCACGCTTATATACACATACTTATACAGATTTCAAATCCAAAGTTGTAGTGCAAAGGCTTTTAAAAGCTTTAAAGGTTTGAAAGGCTTCTACTAGGAATGATGCTGGTGTGGAAGAAGAGAGAAAATAAAATTTTGCTGTGGATGGGTGAGCAAAAATGAAAAACAGCTGTTATGGGGAAGCCTGGCATCATCTTTTTGTCCATTTCCAGACTTTGTTACTGCACACAAATCGTGGTCAGTGTCTGTGAGATGAGGGCACTCAGCCCCTTTGCCACCATGGTCCCTAATGTCCTCTGCTCACAGACTGCCCCTTGCTGCACAGCACAGTGGCAATCCTGCCACCTCACAACTACTAAAATAAAAATAACATGAAATAACAGAAAATTAAATTTGGGTCAATGGCTACTGATTGGAAATGAATGGAAGTGGAGCAATTTCAGAGAGGCTTGGCATCAGGTTAATACAGCCAAGAGCTGATGCTTCAGGAAGTATTCACCAGGAAACATGGGTTTTTTCCTCTCTTTTCTTTTTCTCTGCATCTTTTTTATTGATCTGCAAAAGGAGAGAGCTCTGCAGATGTAATATCTGAGAGCTGGTGGTATCTCATGCCTTTGTCTGCAGCTCCTGTCTCTGTAATTGTTTCTGGCTTCCTCTCTACTGCACCTTGGGCTTTCCCTGGGAGGCCTTTTACCCATCTGAAATTAAAGGTTCTTCTTCATCAGCCCCTTACCTGAGCTTCTTGCTTCCACTACTAACCAGCAATTTTCTTAGAATCCTGAATCAATTCAGTCTTGCCATTAGAGGTCAGGCATTTCAGCTGGAAAGAGCCACTTGTGATGAGACTGTCCACCTCTTCTTTCAGCCCCAGCCCTCCTCCTCCTCCTCACCCAGCACATAGCAGATTTGTTCGATTCTCCATGTCCTCCTCCAGCACAAGGAGCTGGAGTGCTGCTGCAGACCTGCATTTCCCTCATTTCAGTGGTGAAACAGCACAGCCCCCCTCCTATTTTCATTTTTCTGGGGAAGGGGGTGTGTGTCTCTGTATCAGTACCCGTGTCAGAGCTCAGAGCTGATGGAGGGGAAAGCATTACCCTGTCCCTGACACCGTGTGTCCCCCCCTGTGCCGCGCTGTGGCCGGCAGTGTGGCCCGAGACAGATGGCTGCTCACCCTGCAGCAGCGCTCAAGCCCGGAGGCGCCGGCATTTCCCAGGCAGAGGGGTAACCGGACGCAGAGATTAGCTCTGGCTCATCTCCATGTTTAAATGAACTTCCCCTAATTAGGGAAATTGCCTGTGCTTACACTTCAGACAGATCCTCCCTGGAACTGTATTCATGGACTTCTTGCGCACTGCTGCACACAAGCCCAGTGTGAGGTGATGATTATCCCAAGCCACTGGCCACTCCCACCACTGCTCCGCTGGCCACATCAGTGCCCAGGGTTTATGCCTTTTCACACCCTCTTTGCTCACTGTGCTCACTTCTCACCCCCTCTTCAGCTGGAAATGTGTAGGTTCCTCTTCCCACATCTCTCGATGGTTACCCTAACACCACCAAAACCGTGACCCCACACCTAAACTTTTATTATCCACCACCCACTGCTCAAATCCCTACAAGGCCATGAAACTTTCCCTACCTCCCTTTGCTAAACGTACAATTTTCAGGAGACCTTTTGGAAGAACAACTTCAGGAGGTTGTGTGTGTACATATTATATTGCCACATTTTTTGCTCAAAACAGACTTCAGGTATATGGTGAAGACTCTGCTGTGAGGCAAATTAAGTCTGGGGTAAAAAAAAGAAAGAACAGCAAACAAATAAAGCTTGTTAAACTTTACAGTAAACTGCTGCAAGGCTGAATCAGGACTTAAAAGCTGGGGTTTTCAAAGGGCCCTGAGGGAAGCAGACCTGGGACTGACACTGAATTTAATTTGTTCTGTGCTGAAGAAGGCAACTTTGTAGAAATGCCCATATGCATACTGATTCCTCCAATAGACACTTTACCAGGTTTAGCAAAAATGAGGAGCTCCAGAGCAGCCAGGGAATCCTCATGATGAATAGAGAGCAACATCCAGAGAAAAGGATCTTCTCCCTTGGTGCACAGTGAGAACTTCACGAGCACCACGGCTTGTCTTTGAATAGAGATATTACTTTTTCTCAGGAGATAAAATGGGAATTTATCAGTCTCCACAGACTAGAGAAAACATTTTCAGAACAGAGAAAAAAAAACACCCCAACCCTCAACAAATTGCAGATGAAATCTGTGTAAGAACAGGAAATGAATTTTCTGTTAATAATCCTTAAGGTTAACAAACTCACAAGGGCCAGACAGTGAGAACACTGCCCAGTTCTGACACCTGCCCTCCAAAGCACTTTTTATTTTATGTCATTTTTTAATTGAATGGATTTCTCCTTTTCTGTTCTTTGTATTGCAGGCAATGCTTTGGATGGCATAAAGAGGCACTGAGCCAAAATGAGCTGGAATTGAAAGAGAACTGGGGGAAAAGTAGAGCTTCCCTGGCTTGAGAATATTTCTTTTTTATGTGGAAAATGGCAAACCAAACAGGCGGAGTTCCCTACAAAGGAAAAGACACCAAAACCTAATTCAAGTCCTGGCTACAAAGCCTTGTTCCTTATCTAAACGGCAGGATTTGTCATCACAAGTACAGTCACACAGAGACAAATAGAATAATAAGAGTGAAAATGTATTTAGTGCTTTTAATACAATATTGTCAACCTGATTTATTTCATCTTGAATTCCAGTATCTGGAGCTTTTGTTAGGGACCAAGATGCTGCAGTCGTGCAGCTTTAGCAGCCTTGCAACTTTCCATGACAGCTTCTTCTTTCTCTCTCATATGTGAGAGAGAAAAGTTTGAAACTTCAGGCTTCAAAAAGCTTGTGAAAGATGTCTAATTTCTCTGCTTTTAAAGTCTCAGTGTTTACAAGCAGGATGAAGATTTTAGTGAGGATCTGGGACTGGTCAGCATGAGACACGCACCATAACCAAAATGAAAAATAAAGTCATTGCCACATATGTGATTTTTTTTTTTAACAGCAGAATTTAATGTCAGCTTCATAGTGGGAAGGAAATGGAGGGATGCTGACAGTGAGCAATCCTGCCCTTACCTAGATTTGTCCCAAAATCAGAATGATAGGAATGTGTTGGACAAGACTCTTAAGCCTGGGAATAAGGTTTGGCCTCCATTCAGAAACAGAGGGAGTGGGGCATCTGTCCTGCCTCAGGCAGACCTTTGTGACTCCACTGATATCCAGCTGCTGTTTTGGGTACTGCATATCAACCATACTGTCTCTCCTAGGTAGTGATGTCCCTCTGCAACCAGGCAGAGCTTGTAAACTGCCACACAAGGCCCTTGTCTTCCCCTCAGGTACTTTTGCCTGTGTTTGCTTTGTGATTGGGCCTTTGATTGGTGGTAGAACTTCATTTCATTCTAAATTTGCCTGGGAATTAATCCAGTTCTTGCAAGTGCCAGCTATTTGCAAAGAAATAACTATATCCTGGGTTGGAGTAACTCTGGGGCCAGTGTTTAGATGGCCAGCCCTCCCTCCTGCCTCGCAGGGCACACAGTGAGCATGGCTTTATAATGTCAATATGCTCGGTACACTTCTCAAACCCACTGAGCAAACACACGCCGAGTGCGCGCCGCAGGTAGGGTCGCTTGGCAAGGGCTGCCGCCTCCTTCCGTAGCTGTGTTTAGCGAGTACATGGTTTTGTTTAAACAGGAAAACACATTAAGAGGCACTTCATCCTTGAGTGTTCCTGTCTCTGCTGCCTGCATTCCTGGCCGGGGTGTTTAATGCACATTAAGTGCAATGTGCTTGTGGGACCCTCTGATTAAAATACCAGCAGGACAAGAGTGCTGGAGTAATCAGGGTGACTCCTTAAGCAAGAAAAGACCAGTTATGTTCAGTGTTTTTATGTTCATTTATTTAATTCATTTTATTCTATTTTTTTTAGTTATCTTTTTATTTAGGTTTCATGTCAGCTGTCCGATAGTCCGTATGCTTCCCATAGAGTTCTCAGTAGCCACAGTGATGGGACCTCAGATAAAATTCACAATCACAATTTTGAAGCATGACTTCCAGTCTTGGGGTTGGGTTTCTTTAGCTTGCACTGTGTGAAAGCTTCCTTCAGCCTCAGCTGAACATCTCTGTTTCTTGTGCAGCCAGGACTGAGCCAGTCACTGAGACAACACTCTCCCAATGCCTGTTTTTCTGTACTAACCACAGACAGACACAGGATGGCTTACAGAAGAGGCATGATGCTACATGAGGTGAATTTCAGCTGAGGTTGCTCTATTTTCAGATATTCAGAGGTCAAGGTGCTTGGCCTCCGTGACAGAGCTCAGCAACAAATCTGGTGCCATTGAAGCGTGAGTTGAGCGAAGACACTAATCATCCAGCCAGGCCCTCATCCTGGTTAAATTTGTAGTGTAAAATCTAGTTTTATTCTCTTCTGCTCAGTGAGGTAATACAGATTTACAGCTGTTCAAATCTTGCCTAAATGTGAAAATTTACAGATGTAGTGGTTTCAGAAGAACTCCTAAACCAGTCCTTGACTATTACTCCAAAACCAAAATTATATTCCTCCATGAAGTTCTGAAACAGATACTGAGTGCAAGAAGGTGTTACTTTACTGAATCTGAGTCCCCAAACAGCAGATCCACAGTCCCACAGGCATCTTGGTCTGCAGAGACGACAGCAGAGCTGCTTTCTGTGGCCTGCCAAGCATGTCCTGGGAAGGGGTTGTGTCTGCTCCACCTTCATCCCCAGGAGAACCCCTGCCCTGAGTCCAGTGATCACTGATAGTCCTGGATTCACTTCACACTAAGCAAAACCATTCCAAGATCTCTCAACTGTGACAAGCATGGAGAGGGTCTAGCACAATGCCCTCTGAGTTTAGCTGCTGGGAATGAGACACAGGTCTGTAAAAAATCAAAAAGGGGGAGGAGAGGAGAGGAGTGGAGAGGAGAGGAGANAAGAAAAGAAAAGAAAAGAAAAGAAAAGAAAAGAAAAGAAAAGAAAAGAAAAGAAAAGAAAAGAAAAGAAAAGAAAAGAAAAGAAAAGAAAAGAAAAGAAAAGAAAAGAAAAGAAAAGAAAAGAAAAGAAAAGAAAAGAAAAGAAAAGAAAAGAAAAGAAAAGAAAAGAAAAGAAAAGAAAAGAAAAGAAAAGAAAAGAAAAGAAAAGAAAAGAAAAGAAAAGAAAAGAAAAGAAAAGAAAAGAAAAGAAAAGAAAAGAAAAGAAAAGAAAAGAAAAGAAAAGAAAAGAAAAGAAAAGAAAAGAAAAGAAGCCACTGATCCTTTCTAACATCATTTTCCTCCTTGTGAACCTGTTCTGGGAAAATTTTCTCAAACAATAAGGTTTTCCCATCTCCATTGGCTATCCTCTCTCTCAGACCAAGACACTTCTCACCTGCAATCATGATTTGGTTTGTTTTTTCTAGCAATCAAAAAAATCCCTGCGGTACAAAAGGGAGGTTATTTTACCTCCTTCTCAGTAAATTAGGTGGTTGGAGTGGGTTTCCATTGAATGCACCATAGTGAGCACTGAGGCTAACAACTGCTTTTGTTGGTCCCAAAGCTTCCTCCCATCAGGTTGGGTTGCAGGTGTCAGAGACCTCCTCCCTCAGTCCAAGGCTGATCTGGTTCCCTGAGGGCCATCAGGGACACAGTGGTTTAAGAGACTTGCCAGAAACCTAAGTGGTGGCTCAACACTTCCTCCAAATGATCTCAACACACAAGGCAGATTGAACTAAACTCAGGGGAGGAAAGGGCACCAGGCCTGGAGGTAAGCATGCCAATATTTACACCAAAATAAATACTTGGAGTAACTTCACAGAGCTTTTCCTGTAGAAGACATACAACAATTTGCTGAGTATATTTCCAAGAGGACATAAAGCGGGCCAACAAAATTCATTTTTACATTCTTTTGGGAGACGTGTAGGAAAACACATGATTAGAAATAAGGCAGGGTCTATTTGTTTGCTCTGAAAAAATAAATATTTTAGGGTTAGTGGTTCTGGTTGTCAGGACCTTACCTGAAAGACTGCCCAGAGGCCCATTTGCCAATAATAATGATCAAGTTACAGGATTACGAGGCCCAACCCATGAGAAAACCAAGCAAGAAAGTCAATACTGTGCGGCCTCTCTGTATATGTGTACAGGTTCAGGCAGTGCTCTGGTACTGCACAAACACTGCTGTTGGTTACAAGTGCAAAGTGCCCTGCAAAGAACCAGCACCTGGAGAACCAGTTGACCAAGGAAATGGAGGCTGCTGTAAGAAGAAACCTGATGTTTGTGGTGTACCCAAAGGAAAGCCAAGAGGAGCTGTCATTGCCCTCTGCAAACTCCTGAGAGAGTAGGAAAAGCTATTTAGGGCAAATTCTGGCATCAGAAAAAAAACCCCAAAAATATAACCTGTCTCCACAGCATCTCAGGTCTCAGAGGGACTATCTCTCACCACTGAAATGTGCTGTCCTGTGAAGTCCCTGAGCTTCCCAGGGCAGTCGTGGAGGCAGTTGGTGAGCTGAGGCCAGGAATTGCCAGTGTCCAGCAGACACTGCCGGGCAGTGGCTGGAGGGTTATCCCAGCAGTGCTCTCTCCAGCGAGGGAATTGTGGAGCAGAGCAACATCTGCTTACTAGACTGAACAACCAGCCATTGTCCTGAGGTTGGCAGTTTGCAGGGATCCACAAGATAAGCTGCTGGCTGAAACCAGATTCTGGACGCTGCTGATGCCTGCAACATTCATTGGACAATAAAATCAAATTATCTCCTTTCATGGAAGGAAACAAACCCAGAGGATTTAGGCCTGAGAATTGCACCCCAGTCACACCTCTGCCCTAAGCAGGAATGAGTCCTCTGGGTGAAAATGTAGCACAGCCAGGGCTGGGCGGTTCGCAGCACTGGATGCCATGCTGGTCTCATTAACAAGGAGCTGCAACTGGGGACAAAGCCCAGAAAAAGCAGCAAGCACAGACAATGCACCTGGCAAACCACAGCAAGCCATGCAGCCCCTGAAGGTATCGAGGGTGTGGGTAGAGAAATAGCAGCAGGGATGCAGCAAGGACCCTGGAGCCCCGGCTAGGGCTGGTGGCCACCTCCAGGCCAGCAGTCTCCTAGGGAGAGGAGTCTCCTGCCCACCCGCAAGATCTGTCCTCTAACTTTCCTCAATTTAAACTTGTTTTTATACTGATGACTGGTACAAAGATCTGGTAGACTGCTTACTGTGGTCCTAGGATTTCTGGTGCCCCAGATACAGCTGTTGAAGGAGACTGCAGTGACTCCATTTATTCCCTGGTTAGCAGTAGCAAGAATGGCATGTCCATATCAATTCAGCTGTATCCATCCCTGCTGATAATTTTTGTCCCTGGAGGAATGTAAATATTCATTTGTCCTTCCCATTCATGAGGGGTTTCTCAAAGATGGTATAGCCTGACATCCACGGCATGATTGCTGGCTTAGAAAGAAAAAAGTCCCAGAGAGGTTGGCCATGCCAGGGTTTTCCGCACATTCCACCTGGTTTGCATGACAGGAGTTGGTTGGTTTTTGACTATAAGGCAGTGCTGGGGTTTCCTCTGACCTTTGAGGGCTGCTCTAACCTTGGAGCATGGCAGCACCTGCAGGGAGATAGGCAGGTCTGCCAGGAAAGAGCCCACCAGAGCTGCAGGAGCTCCTCTGCCAGAGCCCACCAGGCTCTGTCCAGGTGGAAGGAGCTTCCAGGTCTCGGGACAGCCACTGCCTCCTCCAAGCACAGTGCACTGCATGCCAGGGCCCCAGTTGGGCTGGGTGACACTTTTTACAGTGTGCCAGCAGAAGATGCTTTTTCTGTTCATGAAGTGATGCAACAGTCATTATTTGCATGCAGACAATATATACCACTAGATACATATATAAACTGATTGGTTTTGCATGGCTACAGAGGAGGGCTACAGGACTCCTTTGAGAAGATGCCCCATGTCTGACAGAGCCAATGCCGGCTGGCTCCAAGGTAGACCTGCCGCTGGCCAAGGCCAAGCCTGCCAGTGAGAGTGGTAGTGCCTCTGGGACAACAGGTTAAAGAAGCCACGGAAAAAAGCTGCACAACAGCAATTGCAGCCAGACAGGAGTGAGAATATGTGAAAGGAACAGCCCTGCAGACACCAAGGTCAGTGAAGAAGGAGGAGGAGGAGGTGTTACAGGTGCCAGAGCAGAGATTCCCCTGCAACCCATGGCAGTCCCTGGGAGAGCAGATATCCATCTGCAGCCCATGAAGGACCCCACACCAGAGCAGGTGGATGCCCAAAGAAGGTTGTGACCCTGTGGAAAGCCTATGTTGAAGCAGGTCCAAGGCAGGACTTGTGACCCTGTGGAGAGAGGAGCTCACACTGAAGCAGGTTTGCTGGCAGGACTTGGACCCCATTGGGACCCACGCTGGAGCAGCCTGTTCATGAAGGATTGCATCCTGTGATCCGTGCTGCAGCAGTTTGTGAATAACCACAACCTGTGGGAAGGACTCACATTGAAGGAGTTCCTGGAGGACTGTCTCCTGTAGGTGGGATCCCGTGGAGCAGGGGAGGAATGTGAAGTATCTTCTCCTTGAGCAGGATGGAGTGGCAGAGACCACATGTGATGAACTGAGCACAGCCCCCATTCCCTGTCCCCCTGTGTTACTGAGGCGAGGAGGTAGAGAACTCAGGAGTGAAGCTGAGTTTGGGAAGAAGGGCAGGGTGAGGGGAAGGTGTTTTAAGATTTGGATTTACTTCTCATTATCTTACTCTGATTTGATTGGTAATAAATTCAACTAATTTCCCCAAGTCAAGCCTGTTTCACCCATGACAATAATTGCTGAATGATCTCTCCCTGCCCTTACCTCAAGCCACAAGCCTTTCATTACATTTTCTCTCCCCTGCCCTGCTGAAGAGGGGAATGACAGAGTGGCTTTGGTGGATACCTGGCATCCAGTCAGGGTCAACCCACTACAACCAAATGAAACGCTGTTTTCTTTTAAATGAACTCAGAATCATTCAGAAAATGGGTGAGATGAGGGAAACTAAGAAGCACGAACTAATATTAATCAAAAGGGAGCAAGAGTCCTTTCAGACATTCCTTTATACAAACTAAGAGGAGGATGACAAAGAAGAAAATAACTGATAAAACACTCAGGAATTAAATTAATTGGTACTAAATAATAACTGAGATCTTACTTTTTTTCAACAACCAACTTACCTCTAGCAAAGAAACATGGCCTGGCTTCCAAGTCATGATGAAGTAGATCATTGAGGGATTAAGTTTCTGGAGCTCCTGAATCCGGAGTCAGATTTTTCAGGTCTCTGTTGCCACAATGAGGAGTTACTTCACAGAAAGAGCTGTAAAAAACAAAACATTTCAAGGAGAGTGAGGTTATAAGGGGCTTGGCTTGCTCAGTCAGCGCTGACGGACATTGCAAAAGACCTCAGCACCAGTTTATTACTAGTGGGACTGCAGCAGTCCTAGGCACTGTGTCAAATGCGTGGGGAGAGCCTGCAGGTTTTGAAATCTGAGCAGACCAGCACAGAGCACCGAGGAGAAGAGACTTGCCCGAGGTCAGAGTGCAGGCTAGAAGGGCAATGAGCTCAGTTCCCCTTGGCACTGCATGTTCCTGTTGCATGTGCAGGTAGGCAGGGCTGCCTCAGAGCTGTTACATACCCTGTGCATTTTTGGCCTGGTTGCTGCAGAATTAAGGTTTCCATTCTATCAGCACCATGCTTCCCTTTGGTACCCAAGAGGGAGGTTCTGCCTTTCACTTCTTCTTTCCCCAGCTGCACACAGCTTTGGGCAAACAGCCAAAAATGGCAAGTTCTTCTTTGCAGCTTCCTCAGCTGAGTTAGGCAAGCAAATGGTTTATGCCCCCTCTCCTGCCATTTTCTGTCTTGTGACTTTATGCAGGTATCTTTCCATCAAAATCAACAGCTATATTAACAGCCAGTTATACTGATAGTGGTCTCTGGAGTTGCTGCCCTGCCCTCCCAGCTCCAATGCCATGTATATGGCGCTGTAGCAGCCTGGCTGTCACCACACTCCAGTCTTCAGAACAGCTCTTTGCAGAAGTCACAGCTGAGATGCTGATGTTTCACAGAAAACTTAAGTGGTTGTCTTCACCGAGTGCCTGAGCCATAGCCTGGCTTCCCTGGAAGAAGCTGTCTTCACCTGACACACTCCCTCTCATTCTTCTGAGCAGCTATCCCAGCTGCCAGGCAGGAGTCTGTTGTCATTAATCACAGCCATACCAATGAGAGAGAGCAATAAGAAATTGTTTGAGGGTATTTTAAATCAGAAACTACTTTTTATGCTTCCTCTTGAGATCAGCTGGCCTCTACCCAGACACGAAGCATCTCTCTCTTTTCTCTTCCCATTCCTCTGTGCCACCATGATCCTGGGAGGGTGCTGGCAAGGGCAGAACCAGGCATTCAGCTCCCAGAGTTTCAGGAGCTCCAGCTGTCCCAACACCATTGTGAAAAGCAGCAGGCTGGTGGGCAGGGCCACGCATTGCCCTGCTGTTCAGGGATCTGGCACAGCCTGTGGGAGTCACTCCGTGGGTGCCTGCCCTCTGTCCTGTGCGGGAGTCCTGTGATGGGCCTTGTGCTCCAGATCCCCTGCTGTTACCTTTGTGACCCAGGAGAAGAGCATAGTGGCACTGTGGCCACTGGCTGCACAGGGCTCCTTCCTTCCCTGGATTTGCCAACTCCCTCTTTCCTTCCCTCTCATTCAGCTCTGTGGTGTTCAGGGCAAAGTACTCCTTCAAAGTGAAGGTCACGTCCAGGAAGCCTGCAAGAATGACCAGGGACTTTTTTAGCTTCCCCCATAGATGGGGGCCCCTGGATAGCCCTCTCAAGAGATCCTCCTCTTGCCGGGGGGTTGGCAGTTTGGCTACAGAAGACTTTCTGTATGCACTTTACTATCCAATTTTTCTTTCACAATTATTTGCTCTGAATAAGAACTGCAACACATTTACTGTGCCAGAGTGTGCCTCACCCCTCAGCTACAGCTCACAGTGTATTGTAGAGTCTTTGTGAAGACTCTAGGATCCAAGGTGCATTGCAAACTGAACAGTGTCAAATCTTCCTCAGCTCTGGAATAACTGCATTTTCCTCCCCAAGCCTACCTGTTACACCTTCCTCTGGTTTTTAGCAACACAGTCTGGTCAAAACACTGAGGGGAGAGGCACAACCAAGCCCTCCCGGGGCAAGATGAGAGGTGAAGCAGACGTGTTCAGTCCCATATGTGGCCCTAGGTTTGTGTTTGGGCAAATAATGCACAGACACATGAACTCCTAGGCAGCACTGTCTGCTTGTGGCCAAAATGATCTGGTGGCCAGAGAGTACATTGTATGGTTCTGGTGGGCTGTGGGAGACTGGAGGGAAAGGTGTGCCCAGGGTACCTTATGGCATAGGAGGGGCCCTGGCACAGACATGATGCCACCTTCCCTTCCAGCATGGCTGGTGCAGCTGTGCAGGAATTATGGGCTTTACAGCTCCTGTGAACATCTCAGAGACGTTTCTCACCTGGTTGGACATGTTTTCTAAGGTCAGGGAAGGACCCGTGTGGCTGCTTAATTGCTTCCCTCTGCTAAGACAGCCAGAACACAGGAGGGGGGAGAAGAGGTGTGTCTATGCTGATGAGTGGGCAGCAGACCTGGTGGGGCAGGAGTATCATAATTTCCAGTCCCTGCTTCTGGGCTTGTTTCTGAGTTTTGATTTGTACCATCCCTTGTGAGCTCCTGCATTACCAAGGGGAACCTCAGCTGCTACTGATGCAAAGCTGTGTGCTAGGGGCTCACAGGGTGCCTGTGACAGAGGGATAAATTGGGAATACGTCACCACAGTGCTCGTGGAACTGCCTGAGCAGAGAGAGCACCCTCCTGCCCAGCATCTCCCCTTTGCCCCCAAACCCAGACACACAGTATACCCTCTTACTCCTTGTGACAGCACATGTGCAGACCTCTGCTTCCCAAGGGCTTAGTCATTCCCATCGGGATGACCCGTGACACAGCCGCCTGAGCATCCCACTCTTCAGCCTCGCATCAGGACACCCACCCAGTGCCACGGCTGCACACCCCATTGTTAAAAATCATCACAGTGACACCAAAGGCTGTGCAGTACAAGCTGCAGGGACGGGAGGGGACCCGGCTTGCTGTCGCCAGCAGATGGCATCGCCACTCTCAACGCCCTGGACAGGGATACCAAAGCAAAACGTCTGCTTTTCTATTTTTTTTTGTTTGTTTGTTTCGTTTTTGGTATTTTTTTAGGTGTGGATGAGTCCAGATCCCCATTTACTCCTAGGAAATAAATAGCTGGATGTGCAATATGCCAAGCATCCTCACATCCTCCTAACCTGAGATCCTGAGGGTACTCAGTGCCTTGGGTCAGACTCCAAGAGGACCCAGGAACACGCCTCTTATGCAGCATCTCTGCGTGTCTGTGAGGTGACAGAGAACCATGCTGGATGCTGATCCCAGCCTGCTTGCCTGCCAGCTCCTACATTTCACCCTGCAAAGAACTGCCCAGGGAAGACGGGCTGTGCCTCCAAAAGCTGAGTCAGTGAGTCAGCAAAATAAGGCTGACTAAGCACTTCCCCCTTAGATGCTGGACATCAACCACAAAGCATGAATGACTTTGCATTTATTAGGCAGAATTACTGAAGTGGCTACAAGCTAGCAGCCTTAAAATAGCCACTTGCTCCCTTTCAAAAGCATCCTTACTAAGCTCAGGTGATAGAGATTTCAATTCCTCCCTTCCCACTGTGAAGCAAATTGGTCTGAGAGGAGCATAAACCAATATATCCTGTCATCTACACTTACATGCTGCTTCTGCCATGTCAAAGGGTCAATCATGTTGTGTTTTGCACGTACCATTAATGATTAACTGTTGTCTGTAGAGGAACTAGTTTTTCTCCTGGCTTTTAAAAAAACAGACCTTGAAAGACGAAATGGAAAACCATCCTTGGGTTGGTTCCAGTGGGTATTTATGACCACGGCGTTGATGGTACAGAAGATTAGAAGGCATTTGGAATCTCAGACTTTTTTATTTTTTTTTCTCCTGATCTGTTCCTGGTAGGTTTGAAAATGGTTAGAAAAGCATCTGAGAAAAAAAAAAAAAAAACAGGCTTGTGGCTGGGGTACATAATTTCCTGGTCTGGTTGCCAACTCTGTGACCTTGAATGGGTCACTGGCAGAGCAAAGCAGTTCTGTTTCTAGGGTTTTAAAAGTTCAAGTCCAACTCCCAGAGACAGAAAACCTGAGCCAGGGTGATGCCCTGAGCTCTGGGACCAGGCCCTGCAAATACTACAGGTTGTCCTTACAACTAATGGAGGGTCAATCATCCCACCTCTTTTGGGATGAGATGAACTGCTCTTTGGGAGAACCTACTAAAAGGAACATTTTAAAAAAGAGGCTCTCAACTTGGCTTACTGCCTAATTTTGAGATGGCTGTAGGTGACTAGGATGAGTCCTAGCCTTAGCCTCCTCAGGACCTTGCCTTGCAGCTGTACTGGCTTGTAGGCATGTATCTGAGCTGGATGAGATCCCAGAGCTTATTGGTGACTCTCGTCTTGGTGGCAAGGATTGGGCAGCACATTCACCAGGAGCCCATGAGCCCCCTGTTCTGGGTCTGAGGGGGGGCATTCAGGAGACTGGCTGCTGCACACAGCTCTGCCATGGCCATGGAAACCTCCTCCCAGTGGCATCAAAGGGACCACAGAAATAACCACTTCCCAAGAGAATCATAGAATAGTTTGGGCTGCAAGTGACCTTTAAAGGTCATCTAGACCAAACCCCCCTGCAATGAGAAGAGACATCTTCAACTAGATCAGGTTGCAGAGCCCCATCCAACCTGACCTTGAATGTTTCCAGGGATGGGACATCTACCACCTCTCTGGCAAGACGTCCCACCTCTCTACAGCTCAGCTTTCACATAAGTATCCCCAGATGATAAAAGAAAATAAAAATAGTTATGACCAAATTACACTTTTAAAGACACCCTCTGGTCATTTGGGGAGAGATGGAAGCATGAATAGAGAGTCACAGATCAGTCAGTTGCTGTGCACAGAGACTGTATTGATGGATATGTTAAAAATATCTGTATGGCTGTAAGCCAGAAACCATTTTGTGTCTAAAATGGGATTTCATTTCCTTTTCCTTTCTTTTGTTTTTTGTTTTTTTTTTCTTTTCTGTTCTGATTTTTCTGAAGGACCCTATCCATGATTCACTACACTGAAGCTTCAAACTTTATTTGTTGTGGACCAGGGAGGGTTTTTTATCTGCTAAGATACTCACAACAGCATTTTAAACAGTGTGATAAAGACAGACTTGCAGGTAGAATTCTGGTTCACTGCTGCAGAGCTCACTGCACTGGTGAGCAGAAAGCTCAGCACATGGCTGTTCCCTCCAGCTCTGCAGGAAGCTGGTCTGTCCTGGGGAAGAATAAAGGGTTTAAAAACATATCATACCAGAAAAGGACACGTTGGAAGGAGCTTCTGGGGATTACCTGGTGTGACTTTCCCTTGAAAACAGGGTCTTAGACTGGATTTTTCAACTCACTAAGCACCATCATGGCCTTCCACTGCATGCTGTCCCATTTTCCAACATGTCTTTTGAACTGGAGGCACCAAAACTGGACCATGAACTCTGTAGAAGAGTGTAAGAATCTCATCCCGTGCTCTGCCAGATATGCCCTCGCCAGTCCAGCCCAGGAGACAGCTTGCTTTTGCTGCTGCAGGAGGCTGCTGCTGACTCAAATTTGTGAAGCTGCATTTCTGCTGCTCAGAAATCATTTAGGAGGGTGATTTCATTGACAGCTACACGGTAACATGCATGGATCTGTTTGGGAGCAAATGTGCTAAATAATTGATATATACTGTGTACAGCACTACAGCATAATCTATGCTGGATGCAACAAGAGGGCTGTCAAAGAAGCAGAGGAATATAAAGACCTTTTAGCCAAGTAGCTACAAATATTTTAAATCATCATCCAGTGAGTTAAACTTCCCCTTCAAAGCTGCCAGATTTATTTCAGCATATAAATAGAATGCATTCCTCAAAATGGATATAATAATCGGAAAGCTTTTACCAAAGGTCCCCAATTACTTTCTTGCAAAATTTCAAGACATTGTGTGCAGAAAGCAGGTAGATTTTCACTGGCATAACGGTGGTCCTTTGTGAGACATGACAACGAGCTCCCTAATTAATCTTCTAAATGTCAGAGCCTCCTAGAAGTAATAGGGCCTGACAGTTCAAGGGCTAATTAACTTTAAACCTTGTATTTTCTCTTGCTTCCTCCACAATTCAAGGTCACTTATTTACTTTGCTTTTATACCATTTCTGTTGTTCTTTAGTGTGTCTGCTCATATCTGCTTTTCTGGACATAAAGATCAAGGCTGATGGTATTAAGTTGGGTGTGTTGCACCTTATGAATCCTTATGGAATTGCCTGATTTCACAAGAGAAGAAAGATCTGTAAGCAGAGGGCTGGTCCCTGGCGAGCAGCTCACTGTGGGAGATGCTGGTTGCATCCTCCTGAGATATCAGCAGTATTCAGGAGCAGGGAGCAGGCAGTGTTCCTGGGGCTGGGCATCCTGCAGAGTGGAGCCAGTGTAATTCATCATCGTTGCTGTCCCAGCCAGGCAGCAGGGAGCAGTTTTACAGGCCCCTCAGCGCTGCAGTTTCACTGCTCAGCTTTATGTGAGCAGCATTACGTGTGCTGCAACCTGCTGTCTCGGCAGCCTCCACTGGCCTCCTGCATCAGGTCTCCTGGGGCTGGTGTCCCATTTGTCTTTCTCGCTCTGCAATCTCATTTGACCCTTGGCTGAAAAAAAGATGAAGGACTTTTGCAGCAGAGACTCCAAATCCCATCTCCTGCTGTCCAAACCCAAGTTGAATGACCTTGTGGCTATTACTAGAAATGCATGAAAAGTCTTTTCTCTGGTTGACAGGCTCAGTCCCTGGTCACTCACGGATATAGAGCACATCTTCGTGAGAGCTGTGTGTGCGTAGACTCCTGAGTTGACCCCTGCATCCCTTTGGTTTCCACATGGCCAGTTTACAAAGACAAATGAGGCAAAGAGTGGTTTGGGAGGCACTCCCTGCAGGCACACCTGAGCTGGGAGCCGTGGGGCTGCCTTCAGGGTCTCTGGCAGCAGGAGCCTGGCAGTGGGAGCAGGCTCCTATGCCAGCTCCTGACCTTTGCTGGCACTGAGCAAGTCCCCTGCAGGGCACAAGGACGGCAGCAGCATCCCTCCACCACCTCCTGCTGCGGGCAATGAAAGCCACAACTGCCAAATTATTTCAACCTCTTTCTGCCTCGGGCGTAGCTGTGCTGATTACATTTGCCTTCAGTGTAAAAGACTATGAAGAATGGGAAGCAAAACCTATTATAAGGCAAACTATTTGGGGGAAAGAGGGTGTTTTCACCTGCCCAGGTCTGATCACAATAAGGCTGCGATTCTGGTGACTGAAGTTAAACCACGGCAGCAGCCATCTCCCATTCAGCCATTAGCTCCAGACACACACAGCTCCTACCTGAGCAGAAGAATCATCTGCTCCGGAGATCAGAGGCTGGAAAAGCTGTATCTGATTTCCTCGCTCTTTTTTTTTATCCTCATTTCCTCTGCGCTAGGCTTTCTTACAGCTGCCGCACAACCCTCTCCAGACAATATCTAATCTGTCTGTCACAAGCCTATCAAGATGTCCCTTGAGTGTGGTACCTAGTGATGACTGACAACTGTCATTAAACACTGCTCCTCAAACGACAAGGCTCATTTTGTTAACAGGATTGCATAGATTCAGCCTGCAATCTCAGAAGGGGGAAAAAATGCCATATGTTTGCACAGGATTTATATAATGACTCCTTTTGCAATCCCTGTAATTTAGTAGCCCAACAAAATTAAGAACATATGAAGCTACTAACCATATATTTCAGATATATTTTTGTTGGTTTGCTTTTAAGTGTTCTGTCAAAGAAAAGAATGTTTGCTCTGATTCAGGCTGTTTTCTTTGACTAAATGTTATCCAAGACGCTTCAAGTTGCCTGAGCCAATGAAATAGAGGTGAAATGTCAATGGAGAAGAGGTTTCTGAAAAGTTACTATCTTACAGTAAAGGGGTGGTGGTGGTGGAAAGCAAATATGATGATCCAGAGAGTAAATGGCAGCCTGAATCCTTTCCATACAAACAAGGCAATTTTTCTTCTACATCTGTGGCTTTTTTTTCATTCACACTCTTCTAGGAAGGCCATATGAAAGCACTATTAATTTCAGTTTTTCCTGGTCACCTTCCTATCCTGTGTTGAACGATGCTGTGATGAGAACACTTCAACACCAGCAACAGAAATCAGCTCTGCTATGAATTGAACTACTTATTCAAGTTTGAGTAGTCAGGGGTTCATCAGACACAGGAATCCAGTGTCAGAAGCAGTAAGTCTTTTGTTCAGGCTTGAAAACATCCAGAAATGTAAGGAAATCACCTCCACCAGTTTCCCTTCCCCAGCACTGCAAACAAGGCACATAGTGACATGTCAGGAGCTGGTAATGTTGAAAGAGGGGAAATGACTTTCAGCAAAGAGTTTCTTGCCCCTGTTTGCACGGCTGAAGCATACATTTATCCTTGCTTTGGTCTGAACCCCCTCCATGCCCTTGCCCTGGCTACCCTGCCTGGGTCTGGTAGCCAGGATGGCCTGGAACCTCCTTTGTGTGGGAATGGAGCAACTCCACATTGGGTGCTCTCATGGGGCAGCTCAGTACACTGATATTTTTCTGCCTTGTGGCCGTATCCTTTGCCTCTCTGCACGAGCTGTACCACACACAAAGATAAAAGTCAAGAGAGGAGGATTCCTCTGCAAAGGTTTTGGTATTGGGGTGGAATGCTGCTGGAATAAAAAAAAAGTAACTTGTTTTCCTGAAAGAGGTGCAGTTCTGACAAGGCAAGGAGTCACTCCAAAACATCCAGGTGCTTCCAGCTGCTGAGATTGCTGCACCAGGAATTTTGTACACCTTTAGGACAAATTTCTTCCCGACTCTGTGTGAAACACTGCTCCCATTAAACCAGCATTCACCTTTGGGTTTAACCCAATTATTCTTCTGAAAGTAGTTGTTTCTTACCTCCTTGTCACTGATGTATTGACAGGAATTAGTGGAAAGAGGAGGGTATCTGGGCTCATGGCTGTAAATGTGAAGACTGGTGCACTAATAAGTTCATCCAGATGCAGGTAATCATGCTTTGAGCTGGTTGCAGTAGAACTTCATGTGCTCTGGAAATAACCAGGGAGGAGAGCAGCGTTGTGATCACGTCTCCAAAAGCATTGTGTCTACAGGGATCTGTTTCTGGGTACCGCTACCTTTTCTTTCTTTGCTCCTCATCAAATCCATTAGAGTTTTGTTTCATCCACGAGCAGCAACAGGTGATTTTCATTGTGCATGCAGCAATGGGTGGGACTGGTAATATTCACCCTGTCTGATGTTGCCTTCTCTGTTTTATAGAGCATCCCTGAAGGAGTGTAGGAACAGCATCAGAGCTTCTGCTGCTGTCTCCAGAGAGAGGAATGGTTCTGCAGACACTTACAGTTTGGCTAAAGGAAACCCCAGCATCGCCTGCAGTGCTGTGCACTCACTTTCTAGCAAGGGGCTCAGACAATAGTCTTTTCCTGATGACAACACAGATTTACCCTTTCCCTCTCTTCCTGCAGTCCAAGGACAAGTGTGAAGGTAACCAGAGAAGGCTTTCTCCTCTCCAAGCCGGAAGGCATTTGGGGACAGTGCTGGGAGCCAAAGCCAGCATGTGGCTTCTCCGGGTGTGAAATGCGAAGTTCAAAATCAGGAAGAAAATCCTCATGGGTTCCTGTGCCTGGCTCTTATTACAAAATTAAGTGATTACATTTTCTGCTTTCTGTGTGTTTAGATTTTTAAGAGGCACAAGCACTTTCTGGTTTTCAAGTGAGAAGCAGTAAATACAATGGTAGCAGAAGTGGATTTTGAGTGTTTCTTATTGTCTTTATTTTTGAGCAGAGTATTTTAGCTCCTGTATAAGGAGACATTGCCAGCTTTCATTATACAGGATATACAGGCTACCTGGGGCTCCTGTGCCATTTCCTTCTCTCTCACTTCACTGTGTTTTGGTGAGACCATTGTTTTCACAATGTGCAAGCAAAACCTTATTGGCACTGTGAGCATTTCCAGTGATTAATGCTGGAAAGGTTAGGCATGGATCCCTTGTTGAGATATCACCATGCTCTAGCAACAGTAATATTTGCTACTGTGTGCAAAGTGGTTTGTTATTCTAAGAGCAGACAAGTGTTTTGTTGTTCAAATATTATGTAGGTAGTTCTATTCAGATGTGCTGGTCAAAATCACTTGAGCACTCTGTTGTTCTCAGCCCAAGGCTCCTCACTGCTCGACATGCAGCTGGAGAGGCCATTTTTCTTTCTTTACATTATCAGCAAAGCAGGAATGCTCTGGCAGCAAGAATAGCACAGTACCACATCTCAGCTGAAAGGCAACCACTCTTTTAAATTGATATGGCATGACATGAAGTGCTTGGATTTTTGGAAAAGGAACAATAAACTCTGTTGGGGCACCCAAAGCCACTTCCCTTATCTTAAGATTTAAAATTTAAGGCTGGGATTCCTTCCACATATATTTATATTTTCAGGAGTCAGGCATCTAATCTAAGCCAGCCATGTTGGCTGCCTGACTGGTCAGAGGAGAGATGGGTTGCCAAAATATGGTTCACCCCTCTGAAGACAGCTACCAGAGTAGATTGGATAACTCGCCCTCTGCTCCTGTTTTTCTTTGTAGTTCATTTGAACCTTAAGGTAAGCACCAACCTTTCCGATGGCTTTGAGGAGAATCCACTCCAAAGTGTTCAAAGCTGCTGTAGAAGACTTCTCTCTGTAGTGGGGAACTGATATTTTCTCCATGTGATTACGTTATTGGGGTGGAGTTTTTTTGACCAGAATGCTTGAAACAAATGTGAAACCTGTTAAGAAACTAACAGATGGGTTTTTTTTTTTTTCTGGCTTGGTTTGTTTTTTTCTAAAGTGTGTCAGTATTTTCCAAGGGAGGTGTTTGATCTGAGACAGGCTTGTTTGTCAGAAAAGGTTTGTACTGATCCCTCAGAACACAGAATTCTGGTTCCCCCAGAACCTGCCTGAGAGCAGGAGAGTAAAAGAATATGGCTCTTGGCATGTCCTCTGCCATTTGCTTATGGAACAAGTCTACCCAATACTTAATTTTGTAGATTAACAAAAGAAGCTATCCCTGCAGAGCTGGAAGAAAGCTTCCTTTTGGCACTTGCCAACAAGTCTCTACAGGACCTAATTTAACATGTTCATTTGCTCACAAATGTGCTTGAAGAACAACAGTCCTGACCTGTACAAGGACATTCCCATACTTTGTCAATACTATTCCCATACTTTGTCAATCAAATTAATCATAAAGGTAACTGTATCCTTCTCTGCTTTGTTTGCACAGGTATATCTGATTCTGTAGGAGTGAGAGTGCCCATAAAACTAACTAACTCTTAACCAAAACACCCCAAATACCCATCACTAGAAGACCCCACCAAGCATGCCAAGTAATTCTACAGACATGCAAAATGTCCAGAGGGCCAAGCACAGGTAACAGCACTTGCAGGCAAAAGATATGGGAAAAAGAAACAACTGGCTTTACTCAGGCACACACATAGATAATTTCATAAATATATATTTTGATATATGTATTTTTTATGTTCACCTCTCTAATCAGTACTTTTCTCTGGCTGTAGAAGAGCTGAAGAGCTGCTGTTCCCAGTAGGAGAAAGCGGATGCCCAGGCTCCCTCAGGAGGATTCAAGTGATCAATAGATGACAGGAACATCCATCACACATTGCTTCACCTTACACAAATTCCGATAGTGAGCCATGGTCACAAATGGGAAGAGATTATCCCCGTGGGACTTCTGATGGATCTGGTCACCTGCTGTGTCAGAAAAGGGCAAGGGGTGTTTCAGACTCAGCCTGATGATGTGAGAAAAACCAGAGCTGCACCCAGACCTGCCATTCTGCAGACCTTAGAAGCAGAAACCATGCTGAAACATCTAAGATGGACTTAAACCAGGCACTTGAGCTAGACATTTAGAACAGACCAGCTGAATAGTTCACTAATTTCCTGAATTTATTTGCCAGAGCAGGTGCTTAAGCCTTATTTTCAAGGTTGCATTGTGCATGACTCAATGGCTGCCTTATGGCCACAGGGAGAGGATGTCGTCTCCGCACCCTTGGCCAGTAGAAGTCAGTCCCATGCACAGAGCACATGGCATAGACCTTCCCAGGAGCTGATGGATTCCTATGGGATGTGTCCCTGTGTATCTCAGCACAGGCCAATAAAGTACTGAAAGTTGTGCCTGGTTTCCACACATAAACATTCTGGGATTAGTGATGTTCTTGGGATTAAGCATGCGGAAAAATACTTTGCCAGAAGAAGGAAAAGAAAGAATGTGACAATGGAGGTCAGTGATGAGGAGACAGATGCAGACTCTGCTAGCTGCTTAAAGAAAACAGAATATTCAGAACAAGATTGGACACATGCTGTCCAAACTATTCAGCTGCTTGTTCATCAACCTGTAAAACATTGCATCAAATCCTACTAAACGAATTGGAAGACAATTTTTAAATTGGAGAACTACTCTCACCTTTTACATTTTTTTCAAATAATTTCCAAGCCTATAGAGATCTAATCTCTACCATCACTTTAGGTGCTTATTTATATTTGCTAGCATGTAAATCCATTTAAAAAAAATCACCTGTCTTTAGATTAGAGGGTTGAATAAAAGGCTTAAATGCCAACGAGACCAGCACATTAATTTATTTATCAGCTGCTACATTGGTTTTTGGCATTTATTTGTTCCCTGATACAGCAATCCTGGGATGCATTGCTTGGATGCTTATTATGGAGAAGGAATGGCATTGCAGACAGTGAAATGAAACTGAATCTAACAATGCATGCCAGAAGCAGAAAAAAAGAAAAGAAAAGAAAAAAATTGCTTTGCAGAAGAATTCATAACCAAACTTTTTAAATTGTTTCTTCAAACCACTACTGGTGTCACCCACCTTCATGTCGCTCTTGATACAAGTTGCTACAGGCTGTTGTTCATTTAAGGGTTCAACTGCAGAAAAGGGAAAACAAACGTGGAAAAAAGAAAACCAACTTACCACTTTGCAGATAAAAGTCCAAATTCTACAAAACATTGCCACTGGCTTAGAAAATACAGCAAACACAATGGTGGCTCAGGGGTTCCTGTGTACTCTCAGGAGGGCACGCGCTGCTGCCATGGCTAGAAAGGCAGGGGAGGGACAGTCCGGTGCTGGTGAAACTACGGCAAACGCGTAATGCTCAACTCTGCACTGATCTTTCAACTCTGTACCTGTATTAGCACCTCAGCAGTACATAAGAACCAAGCCAAAACCAGACATAAGAAGGGGCAGGGTGCTGTTGGTAAATGGCCGCATTTTAACAAGAATATATTGCCTGAGTCCCTGCATTTAAGAATTGCTTTGCTACACGTTCCTCTTTATTGCTCTTCTCCATCCTACAGGCTGCAAGCTACTCTGAGTTAATAGTCTTGCACTTCTCTCCTCACACTGTTTTTCTCCTGTCTTTTTTAACCTGACTCATATTTGCAATATTCTAGACTCGGATGTGATTAAGAGTCACCAGATGGTATTACTGGAGATGGTTTTGCTGATCTTATTTAAACTGGCTTATTTGAGACCAGTTCCTTCCTGAAGAAATGTTTATGGCCAAGTGTGATACATTGAGAGTCTCAGTTGTGAAGAGGTTGAAGAGTAAAATCTATTTTGTGTAAATGAGGTTGTTTTTTTCCAGACTGATGTGTGGGTTCTGCCTGTCGGTTACATCTATGCAAGCAAACAGCCAGGAGCCTTGTAAATCCAAAATCAATCTGTGGAGAAGTTTGCCTATATTATTAAATTTGCTAGAATCCTAGAAAGAATTGTAAAGGTCTGATACTCTTGGGAGGTGGAAAAGTCAAAGCAGCATGAGAGCTCTGCTGGATCACTGACAGCCTACAGAAATGTGCTGCTTGGAAAATCGGTCCTTTATCAAAAGGTTTGCAAGCATATATTGCCTGCAAAAGCCAAAATGGAAATGCATTTTTTGTTTCATCATGCTACACACAGTAATCAGGAGTGGAACAATTCAGTCTGATGAGAGTTTTCGTTCCTTTCCTTTCAGGGGAAAAACAAAATTTGAATAGCTTTTTGTTGTTCAGTACTTGCCTTGTTCCAGCACTCTAATGTACAGCTCTCACCCGCTTTCTCAACTGCCACTTATGCACTTTCTAAAGCACAGGAATATTCGTTTTTCATACAAAAGGGAAGAAGTGTTTCATAAATAAGGAAAAGCAGGAGTTCGCTTTTACTGCAGTCACTTGTCACAGAAAGGGCAGGGAACGTCAACAAGATCTTTGTTTGGTGGCATTTTTAACACTTTTGGAATACTCTAATATTCTGTGTGACCAGTCTCTGTTTAAGAACTGCCTCTTGCTGCATCTACAAAAAAATCTGCAGGAGTGAACTAGGTAGCATATACACGTTACATGCCATATTAAAGCTACGAAGAAAAAGAGATCTAGGCATATTTTTCTCCAGGCTTTCATGTTCTCTTCTTGTTCTTTTTCAACAAGCCTTTAACGATCAGCTCTCTCACTGTGTCCTCGGTGTCCTATATAAGGATCTTTCTGGAAAAATGAAAGGTTTTCAGACCTGATGCAATTCTCACCTGGATAATGGAAGTGTGCCCATACAGTTTAATAGCAGCCAGGCTGAGCCCAAGGAGCTGATGTCGCAGACTCCAGAGCACACGCTGGGATCTCTGTGGAGCCTTGTTTAGCAGAACAGGCAGCCCATAACCTTCTCACCTCTCTCAGGAGAGCATGCGGTGTTTCAAGTGATGCCATGATTGTAACGCTCCCAAAGTTACTTCATCATTCATCAAGTTGAAAACCAAGTTAATTGAGTGACAATAGAAAGTTTTGTGCTGCAAAGAAAACAAAAGAAGAACATTTTCTTGCCTTGAGGTGATTATTATTTAAGCCTTGATCCTGCCAAAGTTTGTGCACCTGCTTAAGTATGTAACCAGTTCTGTTTGCTGTTAGGTAATTTCTTCAGCCTGTGCCCACTGACCCCAGCCTTGGTGGTACCACCTTCATGCTAATAAGATATTCAATATTTTTAAAGGACTAGATTTAAGTGAGTTGAATCCCACCCTCAGAGTTATGATAAAGGGAATCCAAAAATGTGGCCTAAGCTTTTGCACATGGGAAATATTGTTCCTCATCTATCTGTTGGGTCTGCAGCTGGCAGCCAAGACACCAACACCCAGCCAATGACAGACACAAAATAAGCGAGCAGGGACACTGATGTCTTAAAAATTCTCCTTTTATTTAACTTCGAATTAAAATAATTTTAACAAATTAATAACATTTAATAAATTAATAACATTTTCTATTAAACTAATAGAAACTAACAAAGCTCTTTAACAGCAACTAAACATACACAGAACAAACTCAAATGTCGTAGAACCTGTCCACTCAGTCTTCCAGATTCTGTTGGTCTTTTGCTGACAGTAAACCAAATAGAAGAATTCTAGTGCTGGCTATTTTGGGAGCAGTTGTCTCTGCAACACCAATACCTATTACTGTCCACACAGGCCCTGGGACTGGAATGAGAAAGGGAGGCTACAATGAAATCAGGCTCTCTTGGGTTCCATGCTCATTATGAGCTAAAGTGAAAACAGAGAAACAAAAAATCAATCCCAACACTGGCAGTATTCAGGACACAAGTGACTGGGAGCTTGGAAGTAACATGGAATTCGGGTTTGTATTAATTTTCCCAGTCCCTAACTTATCGTATTGCAAGGCTGGAATCATTTAGATTCCATCAATGGAGTCAAACTCTTATAAAATTATTGTAAGAACTTAATGCAGCCCAAAGTCTGTTAAAAAAAATTCCTATCTGCAAGACTCCATTCCCCAGAGCTACTTTTTTTTTTTTTCTGTATTTTCCCCTTTAAATCTGAAAGAAAGGGGACCATTCATCAAAACAAAAAGCAGTTATTCAGTGTTTCATATACTGACAACATTCATCCTCAGGAAGTCTTTGTCGATTGTGCCTCGCATGTATAGTAATAAAGTAAAAGAAACACAAAACTGTGGTGTCTCCATATCCTATGGATGACATGAGACTATTGTCCCGTTATGTTTAAACAATGCACCACCACTCATGGAGAGTCTCCCCAACAACAGTAACCAGTTACCAGAGGTCAACCAATCTCTTTAGCCAATTAAAAATAGCATTTCTAGACACTGCTTCATTCAGATATTGTTTCTGATCTAAAGACTAGTGAATGATATAAAATAAAGCAAATAAAATATTATATTACACTGACATAATGTATGTAAACAATTAACTACTCACTGCAAATTGAGATGGGTTTTTGTTTCAGTTCAAGTAGTATACAATCAGATTTGCATGTAATCTATCTGAGTGCTTCAGCTAATTTAAAAAATGTTCAGAGAATTAATATGCATGTGTGCATATAGATTTAGAGGCTTATCAACATATACTTCAGTATATATACACATGCATATAAGTAAACACCTGAAAATAAAGGGATATGAAGGTCCTTAAATTAAAAAAACCTGAATAGTTCTAATGTAGTATAGATAAAGACATGAAAATCAAAGAAGCAAAAATGATTTCTTACTTCAATTTAGTATTTTTAGTACTAATTTTATAAATAGTAAATGTGAGCTATAAGGGGAGCTCACTAATGTTTATCTGCCCACTAGAGACCCTTACAGTAAAAAAAAAGAAAAAAATAGAACTTAGCTGCCTAATAGTGTAAAAAATAACCTGCTGCAGTCAGCAGGACAGAGGGGTGATAAAACACAGTCGGTACCCCAGGGTCCCTGCTGGTTCTGGCTCTGTGCAACTAATAGGCTACACTCAGCCTTGGGCTGCAGTGGCTCCTGAAAGACATAAATGGCTGGGATCCTGGTAGCACCAAGAAGCAATTTGAGCTTTAGCTTTCATGTTTAACAGTCATCAAGCCATTTTCCTTCTACATTCTTGAGCAGTCTCAGACTGATACCTGGTGCTGTTCTGTTTTCTCTTGAACATGAACTATATATTTTCCTCTATTTTTTTTTCTAGACAGTTTCTTTTGCAACCTTGAGTTTTGCAACAGTCATTCCCCAAAGCCACAAATTCTTGTTCCTTTTTCTGAAGAGTTGTCATTTAATTTGACATGGCACTTTTCATGATATTTGACCTCCCTCTTCTCTGGCAAATTTTAGTAATTTTTGCCACCGTATCGCTTACAAGCAGTTGTATAGGGCTTCCTAATTTTCACATACTTGATTTCCTGATATTAAAGAGTATTTTACTGCTACATTTTGTTAAATTAAAGTTTCAAATTCAGAGCTGGAGCATTACTTCAATGCTGCCCCCAGTTCCCCCTTGGTGTCAGGAAGCTGATCCAGGATGGATACTTTTCTGCTAAACTTCTCCTTCCTGTTTCTATCTATTATAAAAGAAGGGTTTTCAGGGTTATTTTTCTGTATGAACTGGATAGGTATATCTGTTAATTCCTAGATGTACAGAGAGTGAAACCACCACCAGAACACTGGTGATTTGAGTACCCTCTAAAACAGGCTTGGGGACTTCTTGTTCTTATTGCATTATTCTTTCCTTCTTCTTATTCCAGTTTCATACCCTCTTCTATCAATCTTCACCCCTGCTCTTAGGAGTTACCTGACATAATTTATGACGTCAGTAACTGCAACACCACTATGTCATATCTCTGCAACAGCCATTAGATTGGCAGAGCTCATTCCTGCCTGGTTCAGCTGCATCAGGAAGCTCAGGAATAACCTTGGACACTCAGTATCACCCAGTTGTTTCCTAAAGTCCTCTGTCTTTACACAGGTACTGCCAATGCGAGGGAGGAAAATAAATCCCTAAAGCTTATTGGGGCATTCAGAGGAACAATGAGGGTTGTTTTAAATAGCTGTGTGTTATTTTCCAGCAAGATTGCTCTGAAGAGTAACTTAAAAAGTAAATAAATAAGCCATGATTCTGCCTGGTAGCGTGTATTCTAAACTCTGCAAAATCTCTGAGGTCCTTCTGTTGCCTTCCTGCTGGCTTGGAGAAAGGTAAGGACCCGAGGAATGTTATTCCCAGAAGCCTGCTGGCATTGACAGAGGGGCTGATGGGACCCACATGCTGGGTTGGCTTGACACAGAAGCAGAAAACAGGCAAAAATCAATGTTCTTCCAAGGGGAAAGGAGTCAGTTTAGTACAAAAAAAAAAAAAAAAAAAAAAAACAAAAAAAAAACCAAAAAAAAAAAACCAAAACCAAAACCTGAACATACAAAATATGAGTCTTTTCCAGAGGACAGAATCAGAAACCAACAGTGCATAGGAGCAGACAGCGGGTGGCAAGCACTCTGTGGGATCCAGCCCTCATTTCCAGTGCAGCTTTTTGCCTGAACATTTTCTTGTAAGGGGCCTGAATTCAGTGTGACTGAGTCATACCGAGTTAAATGCAAACTCAGCTCTATAAGAGTTAAAAAGAAAAGGCCACATGTTTCTACAAAGGTATTAAAAGTATCCTGTTGAGTAACCCGGTGTGTTCCTTGCTGCCCTGGATATCTTGCCACTGTGGCTGCCAGAGAGGGAAAGAATCCTGATCTGTCCCACAGCCAAACCCCAGAGAATTAAACCCTTTGTCTTGGGAGCCTTTCACCTTCTCAGGCTGTTCTGAAAATCTGGAGAGAAATCAGAAATTGGCTTAAAAGAAATTTCCTGATGGTGTGTTACGTCTTCTGAAGATGCTCCCATTCACAGCCTGCCTCAAAGGGAAAACACTGGAGGACAGTACCGGGCTGAAAGCTTTTAATGTCAGTCCTGGTGCGTAGGTTTAACGTGGTCTCCAACCCCAGCAATAACAACTGTCAGGAGAGAGTGCTGCTCTGCTGAAAATGGCAATCTGTCTCACATGTTAACAACGGACTATGCTGTCATTAAGGCTATAAAGGACATAAAGTTTTGTGCTCCAGGGCATAAACCAGCCTCTCTGGCAGCTTTGGCAGCAGTGGAAACTTAGCAAATAAGATGATTATAACGTGATTGTCCACTGTGGGGGTTTGTGTGTCTTTCTCTGAAGCATTTGATGCTGGCCACTGCTGGAGACAGGATATCACATTGGCTGGACTACTAATCTGATTTAGTATAACAGACCTTTTATTCCTATTAAGCACGTCTCAGTGCAGAGTCAGGTTTCAACTAGTACTGATGGCCATGAAACTCTGAATCTGCAGCCCAGTCTACTTGTAGATACCTGGCACAATTCTTCTCAAAGGGAATACAGAATGGCCAAATTCTACTTGTGCCATGTCATATTTTTCAAATGAGGAGTAAAATATCAGTTGTGTACTTCATCGTTTTCCCCTGTAAGTTGCCAAAATAATGATGATGAATGATTTTGTACCTGGATGTCAAAATTCAAATGATGGTTCTGCAAAGAAGACTTAATGGAAATAAGATTTGTGCATCTGAGTACAGGATTAGGTCCCCAAAAGAGAATAACATTTTAAGGTTTTTATGTTGCTACCATTCCTCTTGAACAGCATTCCCCTTTTTTGCTCAATCCCTGGATGTGGGAAAGATTTGTTTTGAGATATGTATGCCTGTAGCACTTGCTTGGGGTTTATTTGCAAGCTGATCCCAGACTCAGCCTGTGGTTATGCTTTTGCAGGGTCCCTTGTTCCAGCTGACTACTGCTGACCACAACTCTCATTTCCTCTCTCTGCAAATGTGAAATGAATACTATCATAACAGCATTTCTTAATACATGCTAAACAGAAAAGATCATTTTTCTCTTTTATATTTGACCACCCTGCATTTCAAATACGTGACCTCACCTCTACAAAAACTGTGGGTTTTACCCCTATCATCATATGTAGTGCAACTTCTACCATGATCAACGTGCAGCACCTCTTTTTATTAATTTGCCCATCACACAATCACCCTGAAATGATCTCCAGCAGGTACCAGTTGTGCCAGATCCTCCATTTGTGTTTGGTCATCACAGATGAGAGCCAGGGGAAAACATAATCATTCAAATGTGATATAAATATCAACTGTTGAGTAAGCCCAGCACTATGAGCCTTTCAGAACAGGACAAGATATGTACTTATACCATTCTGTGTCTAATATTGTGGCATTCTGGCCAGCAGTCATAAATGTAGATTCAAATAGATGGTAACCACAATAATAATTAAAATGATAATTGACATCTCTTGGTCAGTACAGCTGTGTGTCAAAGAGAGGAGTCAATCCTCATCTATACAACACTTGGCAGAGACGATGACCAACTCCACTGCACACACAAGGTAGCAAGGACTCAAAGCAGTCAAGGACTCCTGACTCCTCCCCACTGCTTCAGCAGCAGGAAATGCATGATCCTTCTTCTTAATGGACTGCTAAAATTGAGGCAAAAAAGCAAAACCCAAAGAATCATGCTGGTTTCTTTCCTATGGTTATGTCCTATGGATGTGTTTATCATTATGCACCACAGAAGAGTTTCTCCATCTAAATAATTAAAAAGAGCAATTCAATGCAGTGGATGTGCCCTGCTGCTGTCTGCTTGCCCTGCTGACCCCTTGTCCAGTTTGCCTGTGCTTGTTGCTGTCTTTACTTGCCTGACTTGCTTGGGCACACAAACTTCTTGATGTTCAGTGGAAGGGTATTTCCACATAATCTTTGGCAATTCACCCTGTGAGCTGTTAGGGATTACAAAGCCCCACTGTCTGCCTTGCCTCCTTGTAGCAGAGGAGGTGGGAAGTGCCATGCACCTCAGGAGTCACAGAGTGGCCAAGGACATAACTCTGAGTTGCCACCAATTTCAGTTTATATGATGAGACAGCTGTGATGTGCAGTGCCTGTAAAGCAGGTGTGGTGCCTGTTCCCTTGTCCCTACTATCAGAGTGGTAGCAGGAAGGGTATGGGCAGGGCACCTCCTAAATTACCAAGATCACCTCGAGGTGCCTATAAAGGGCTGCTGTCTGAGAGGAGTGAAGGGCTGGTCTGCAGGATGGCCTTGGAGCGGATCTTAAGATCCTGTTTAAACTTCAGATGTTGCATGTAAGGGGTTTTGTTGGTGTTTTTGAGCGGTTTTTTGGATTTTGTTTGGGTTTTTTTTTTCAGGGAAAAGCCCACATTTGTAGGGTTCTAAGTATAAACTCTACTCAGCGAGATCTGTTATAATTCCTTAGTCTGTCACTGATTTAACCAGAAAGTCACAGGTGCCCAAGAATGCATATTGTTTGAAATGGAGAGACATCTTTCAAGTCTCCTCTTCAACTCTCCTCTTGTACTTTCTTTGTCCCTCAAAGATACCTAATTTGAGAAAGAGTAAGCGGTGCCTCAACAATTTGCTATTACTCCCACAAACACAAGACCTTTTATCTTGTTGGTGTCTAGAAGGCCTGACTGAGATTGGGGATGTCACAGAGTCCCCAAAATGTGCCAGCTAAACAAATTAGGCTGACAAGAGAGGGAGGGGCATGCCTAAAGTCACACAATGCGTGACAGTACAGAATCCTCACAGAGGTCACACATGCAGAACCACTTCTGCTGGCCCCTAACTCTTTTCCAGGCATCAAATAGGGCTGCTTGCTGTCAGATCTGTCTTCTGAAGTCGGTAGTAGTTTTGTAGTATTTTTGGGCAGAGTACAAAGTAAAGAATTATAACCTCTGCAAGGGATGGTGTCTTGCCAGGGGCTGCCTTTGTAGCATGAAGTCCTGAGGAGGAAAGGCAGACTCCAACTTTTAGTATTAAAGGGAACAACTCTGTATTAATTTCCTGTGGTTTTACATGAGATTTGTCCACAAAGGAACCATCTGTCACCATCTGCTTCATTTTCTTGATTTATTTTTTTTTCTTGGACAGTTTCACATTATTGGTATGTGAATGTGCCTATCCACACCCCTCTCAAAAGGCCAACTCATTTCTTCAGTAGATATGTGCCTCGTGTGGATTTTTTCTGTCTTTGAGGTGCAGTACACTTTTCACCAGGCACTGCCTTTCTTTGTTGAATGCTGGTCTCCAGGAGACATCTGGAATAAGGAATAAAACAACCATTGCACACACACAGTCTCCAGTATCTTGGATCCACAACAAAACACAGCTCTTCAGGAAGGAAGGTAGCTTTTGAAAGAGCATTTGACAAAATGAGGGAGTGCTCTTTCTCGGGGTGCTTCCAAGGCGGACGTCATCATTTGCACTGTGAATTTTACAGGAGCTTTTATCATTATTAAAACTACACAGTTTGGGAAACAAAGAAAAAAAACCAAAAATAAATTAAAAGAAAAAACCTCAAGAAAAACCTAAAGAATAACGTGAGAATGAGAAAAACAAAAAACTGATGTACAGGCCCAGACTTGCAGATCTGGGATGCAAAAAAATTAAAACAGTAACATGAAAATGTAGCAACATTCCACTATCTACAAGGAAGCTGGGGAGGGACTCTTGTCAGGAACAAATTGTAATGGGTACAGACTTTAAGAGGGAAAATTTAGGTATTAGGAAGAAATTCTTTCCTGTGAGGCTGGCGAGACACTGTGAGAGGTTGCCCGGAGAGGCTGTGGGTGCCCCAGCCCCGGCAGTGTTCAAAGCCAGGTTGGATAAGGCCTTGAGCAACCTGGTCTGGTGGAAGGTGTCCCTGCCCATGGTGGGGTAGCTTGGGACTGGATGATCTTTAGGGTCCATTCCAAACCCTTTAGATTCTATGATTCCAGGAAAATTCCTTTTTTTTTTTTTTTTTGATGCAACATAGCATAGAAATTTATGGAAAACAAATTCTGGATTAATACAATAAGGTAATTGTCAATGTTATTTTTCCTGGAATACTCTCCTAAAAATCAAAAATCTAAGACAAAGATTATGCTGTTGCTGTCTTTAGACCTGCATTTATACAAGAGATATTCAGAGCATCACATTCCTCATTTCTAATGACTTTGACAGATACCTCTTCATTCCATAAATTCCTGCATCCGTAAGTTCACTATCTAAGATGGGAAGCCTGCTTTCTTTGCTTTAATTATCACCCAGAACCGTTTTTTTGTTTACGTTTTCTATTCTTGCTATCATTACTAGCACACATTTTCAGGTCAGTGGAGTTCGGGATATAGAAAGGAGAATCCTCTGACTGATTCCTGAAGATGGTGAGCATGTCTTTTGCCATGGATATAAAAGGAAATGCAAGGATTCTTCATGTTTCAGATAAAAAAGACTCAATCATTTTATGTTGTTTACTGGATTGCTGAATATTTCCAGTCATTTCCCACACAGTTATGGCAGCCAATCAGTGTAAAGGAATGTAAAATAGAAAAAAGAAAAAAAAGATGATCAATAAATGGACCATAAAGAAAAAGTGTAAATCAAAGTGCAGAACAGAGAAAAAAAGTAAAAACAACAGGAGAAAAATAAAAAAACAATCCAAGGANCCCAGCGGCCCCGGGCCCACCCCGGCCCTCCCGCCTCCCTGCCCCGCCGCCCAGGGCAGGAGCCAGGTCCTGCTTGCGCGCCCGGGTCGCCTGCGCCGACTGAGGAGGTGACTTGGACGCACTATTATCCCGCGTGAATCATCCCGTCGTCATTTGTCGAGGCTGGGAGGGGAGGCCNTGTCGAGGCTGGGAGAGAAGGCAGAGGGAGAGAAGGGGGGAAAAAGCCCGCACGCAGCTCATGTGACGGTATAGTCCTGCTGCCTGGTCTACCTGGCACCGCTGGTGCTGCTGCTGCCGCCGCTGACAACAGGGATCTGCTGCCATCTCTGGTCTCCCGCTGGCTCCTCCGGTCCAGCTCGGCACCGCTGCCCCTGGATATTCCTGCTCCTCAGCCGGCCGCCTTCCCCGCTGCTCATCGGGCACCTCTTTCGTGTAGGGGACGTGGAAGCTGCTGCCTCCAATACTGACACCAGTTTTGCTTCTTAAAGATCTCCGGCGGGCTGCTCTTCNGCTGGGAGAGAAGGCAGAGGGAGAGAAGGGGGGAAAAAGCCCGCACGCAGCTCATGTGACGGTATAGTCCTGCTGCCTGGTCTACCTGGCACCGCTGGTGCTGCTGCTGCCGCCGCTGACAACAGGGATCTGCTGCCATCTCTGGTCTCCCGCTGGCTCCTCCGGTCCAGCTCGGCACCGCTGCCCCTGGATATTCCTGCTCCTCAGCCGGCCGCCTTCCCCGCTGCTCATCGGGCACCTCTTTCGTGTAGGGGACGTGGAAGCTGCTGCCTCCAATACTGACACCAGTTTTGCTTCTTAAAGATCTCCGGCGGGCTGCTCTTCGTGCTGCCNGCGGTCTGCTTTTTGTGCTGTTTTTTTTTTTTTTTTAAAGTTGATTTTAAGCCATTTAGGGTAACATCAAAATGTCCAGCAGCATTCCAGCTGATATGGTGAGTCTTGTACTGTTTATTTAATAGTATTATTATAGAATAACGTTTATTTCAGCCTGCTTTAGAGAAGATAGAACAGGGGCGTGGGAAGAAAAAAAAGGTCTCGGTTGCATATTTAAGGAACATAAAGTTCCCACTTAATTACCTTCCCCCTCCCGCCTCAGATGCTGGTTCTGCTTCGCTTTTTGGTGCTGGAGTGGGAGATCTGCAGCGTCGCCTCCCGTGTAGCCAGGGAAGGGGGATGCCAGACTGCTTTACCTATGGCAGCCAGTACCTGACTGCTCACGCCCGGGTCGTGGAGCACTGCTCTTCGGCTCCGTCGAGCATTTTTTGGGGGGAGATAAATACGAAGCAGGGCATTCGGGATGTATTCCTCGACCCTTTTCTTTATTTCTTTTTTTTTTTTTCCCTTTCTTTCTTTCTTTCTAAACCTCTTAAACTTGGCTTGTGTCTTGCCAACGTTTTGTCTTCCCGTGTTGGTGGGAAGTTAATCTCTTCACTTGCTGCCGGATCAAGAGCGAGAGAGAAATTTTCATGCGCCTTATTTTCATGGCGAGGTCCTTTGTGCACTAGCTGCAATCTGGACATTTTTCAAGGGCACTCCTAGTACTTCTTATGGCGGACTGTACTTCAGCTTGTATTGGATAGTCGGCTCCGTACATTTAAAATAGGAAGGTACAGCAGGGAATGAGGAGGTGAATCAGGTCTGCCAGGTAATCTTCTGTTTAGCACGACTTTGTCCATTTGTACGTATTTCCATAAATAGAGATGTATTTTCATAAATCACTTAATTGGAAAAAAAGACCCACAAACTTGTAGCTGCAGTTTGGTATGTTAGTTCTTTATTCTCACAGCAGAATATTTTCACGTATCTCCACACAGTTGTTCACATTTAAAGGCACTTTCCCCCCCTACTAAGAGCAGAGGACTTGTCTATGCTTTTTTTTTTTAATTTTTTCAATTTCAGGATGAAGTTCTGTTTTGCGTGTAAAACCTGCCCCAGTAGTGATAACGAAAAATCCGAGGATCCCTTGTCTAAGTCATTGATGTACAGTTAATTGGGATATGTATGGCAAGTGGGCTATAGAAATAATGGTATCTTTTCAGTTGCTTACTTTCAGTGTTTCCTTCACAGCTTTTGCACAGCAGTCACAATGAGTGAATTTTGACCAAAAAGAGCAGAAACAGTAAGATATAGAGAGAAACAGTAAAATATAGAAAGAAACAGTAAGATACAGAGGATGATCAAACAGCAGTTACAAGCTTATGGTTTTTTCTTTTTTTTTTCTTCCCCCTGCTTTTCTAAAATGCTATAAATAAATTTTGCCTCCCCTTGACGAAAAGAGCAATGAAAGGATTTAAACTCAGAGGCAATAAGCTCCTCAGCTATCAGTTTTCACATATTTCTTTTTACTGTCTCTCTCTCTCTGGCTGTTCGAGCCTTCTGAACCCCCTTCTCTCCTGCACGTGGCTGTCTAGCATTATATCACAGAAATCCTCGCCTTGGCTGTGGAGGATTAGGTGCAAATCTCTCGGTGCTGCTTTTTAAGTTGCCTGGAGGAGTCCCTGGACTGTGACATGAGGCACACTCCTCTTCCCTCTCCCCCTGGGCTGAGCTGCCACCTCCGTGCTCCTGCCAGGGCCTGCCTGCCTGGGAGTCGCGGGGCTGCCACTGGGCTTGGAACGCTTGATATTTTCTACAAAATATGCAGATTTTAAGATAGACAAACTGCAATTTTGGTTCTACGAAAACTGTTTCCTTCTGTTGTTACAATGTAATGAGAATAGCACTGCTGGGGATAGCTGGGCCTAGCCTTGCTCTGTTTGTTCAAATCAGGAAGAAGCTTGTTATACATAGTGATGTTTAAATACTGAGTCATTACAAAAACATTTGAATGAAGATGTTACCAATGTCGGTAGAATTCAACTAAATAAATAGCTATTCTCTGGCCTGTTGTGGGATAATTTTTCTTTTAGTTTCTGCATTATTAGCTGCAGTTTCTCTCTGAAAGATTGAAATGTGCTGTAGAAATTCCAGTTATTAATTACAGCTAATAAATATTACTTTAATAATAGAGTGCTTGAAAACTCATTTTTGGTCTCCTTTTGTCACCATCCTCCATATTTCAAAGGAGCTTGTTCAGGAAAGAAAATGGGATTGCCATTTGTTAGCTGTTTGAAGAGCAGCACTTACCAGACTGTCACCATGTTTATATATGTTTTTATTTAGTGTAGGATTTTGCAGTTTGCATTTCTCTTACCCACCCACTGTGTAATTTGCATTTGCAATAAATTGATATCCCCTTTCTGCAGGAGCTGGCATCAGTGTGATGGAGTGTCATTTTATGAAGACTCCATTACGCTTAGTAAATCTGCTATGAATTACATAAGTATTATAATAATTATGTTTGAAACTGTTTATGTCAGATTCATGAACTAACCAGCTCATAATAATAATAATAATTTTATAATTGCTCCTTCTTAAAAATGTGTTAATTTGTCTTCCTGTCCCACCTCTGAGAATGATCTGCTGTACATAAATTCGTAGTAAATTATCTGATTTTCAGTAAGCTTTGTACTTGTAAGTAGACATAATTTGACCCAGTCTCCTGTCCTCTGACTTTGAGTTAACTTCTTTCCAGAACTACAGCAATTTTTCCAGCTAACCATTTCGACATTACTTCTTAAATAATTAACATAGCACTTTATCATTTGCATTCCACTAATAAATTGGATAGTGACACACTACATTCCGGCTACTGTAAGTTTGTGGTGCATTGTTCCTTAGCAACGTGTGCTACTTGCAGCTGAAAACTCCACTCCTGGGATGAAACTTGCTAATATTGACCCCTCTACCCGAGTAGTTTCATTAACTTAATTAGGACTATGAATGTCTGGGGTAGTTCTTGAAGACTAAACTGCATATCTAGAGACTAATTTTGCTCAATTTTTCACATAAACACTGATGACTGTGATGGCAGGATGGCACCTCTGGTTATGTTCAGTAATTTCATCATGTAATTTATCATTTTTACCATTTGATAGCAGTTAGAGTTTGACTGTGAATAACAGCAGGGCTGTTTGTAAGTTTTATTTATTTTGTAATGATAAATAGACAGGTGGTAGTTTATGGACTTGTGAAATTAATCACACTGGCTTTTAGAGTGGACCAAATTAAAATGGTTTGATATTTGTTTAAACACTGTAGCTGACAATTTTAAAGCAAACTGAAAAGCTGAGTTAAGAAGTTATTACTCAATTGAATAATCCTCTGTATTTCAGTGGAGTTATCACAAGAATCTGGGAAGTTTCATCTCTGTATTCTATGTGCCTATGGTACTTCCCCTTATAGTTTCATTTCTTCAGGGATCTTAGAAGTCCACAGGAAGCTGCGTGCATGACTAAAAAGTATTGATGGTGTCCACTTGTATTTGGTGTGTTTTCTGTAGGTATGAAAAGGCTCTGCCAGCACTTTCTGGGCAGTTCTTCACATGCCCTCTAGGATATCCAATTCTTTTTCTGGCTGAGTAGTAACAGAGGGTGATGCCTTTGGCTCATGGTGGGGTTTTTCTTGTTTATTTGTTTTGTCATTGGTTTGTTGTGGGGTTTTTGCATTTGGTAAATGGAAAAATGCTGGAATCTACCAAACAATTAAAGGTTTCAATTTTTAATGTGCACAGCTCTTGAATCCATATGTTATACGTAAGAGGTGTAGATGGTATGGGAGAGATTATTTTTAAGAAAACTGAATGTTTGGTGCGAGACATTTGCAGATGTGTGAGAGGATGGAGTACATGGTCTAAAATTCTCATATGGGGTCAGTATTAAAAGAGGGCAATAGGTGGAAGAAGAACAACAAATAGAAACCTTGCTCAGTTCACTCCTTGTTAGTGTCAGCATCTTTAGTGGAAATGTGTATGTGCATTTTCTTTTTTAGGAAGTTTAATATAGAATGGTGATGAATATTTTAACATACATAGGAACTTCCTTTTAAATACGTATTAATAGAGGCTGACAGTGGAAAAGGATGGACATGTAACTGATGCTACATCAGTAAGAGAATTTTGGCATCCAAGAATAAGGTTCAGACATGAGAGGCTTAAAGGGCAGCTGAATTTTGTTGTCCATCATTCAGTCTAAACCATAATTTCATTAAGGAAAAATAAATGCAGTAGCATTATAATACACTTGGAATGTAGGAAGAAAATAATCTGATAGCACTTTAATGTATCGGAACAAAATGTGGGAAGTCATGCATCTCTGTTCTTCTGTTTTTACTGCCTTTCCTTGTACCTTCAGTAGATTCTTTTTGTGGTTTTGAAAATTATTGTGTTCCTAGTAGCCTTTGTCCATGATAGTCATAAGTTAGTCCTTCCAGTTTTTTAATAATAAAAGTATGATTATTTCTCTATATTTTTGTATCACCCACGTGTTGAAAGTTCTAATTCATTACATTCTGTGATAAAAATAGCTTATTGAGTTTTTCTGTATGGATATTTTTTCTTGCCCTATTTTGATTTTTTTTTTCCACAATTGTTTGCTGATTGTAACAGGTATGAGTAGCCTATCTCTTGCCGTTCTCAGTGTTTGTTTTGGGTTTGTTTTTCACCACTTGGAGAAGTAATTGGTGGGATCTGTGTTAGAAAGAAGAGCCTGAAGAAGCCTCTTTTTGACTTGTTATATATTGAGCCAATGTATAAACCAGTTGAGCCTGGCATATTGCAGTGCTTCTTGTAATGAAATGAAGAGCTGAACCTCCTTCTCTGTTACCTGCGGCAGCGGCCAGGAGTAAACTTACCAAAGCTGATGTTCAGTGTGTATATATTTGGATATACTGCAAAATTATTTGTATTTATCATTTCCCCCACCCATCTTTTTTTTGTTTCATAGATTAAAAAACGGCTTCCCTATTTATCTAGGAATGAAAAAGAAACATCCTTGTAAGGACTGACATTTTTACATAGGGCACTGTAGTGGCAAGTTGGTAACATACATCTGCCATGTTCTGAAACAATATTTGCATGACTTTCATCTCATTATCTTGGGGGCTGAGCAGCTGTAAGCTGTGGATGGATTGATACATAGGCTGGGCCTTGGTGCATCTCCATACTTCAGATGGAAGCGTAGGCTGATGGTATAAACTGTTTCTTCCTTCCTGCCACCCACCCTTGTTGTTGTTGTTACCTGAATTGGTTTCTCCCTGCTTTTGTTGTCTAACTTCATGAAATACTGGAGGGGATGTATATTGAAGGAGATTTAACTCCTCCCTTGTTGGGAATGCTGGGAAGTAGCTGCTGGCAGGTTCCAGCAGGAGTGAGAGGCAAAAAACAGATGCTGAGTATATGTGAGTGTAGCAAAACCATCATATCTGCAGCAGGAACGCTCAATTCTGCATGCTCAGAAATTGGCAGACATTTCTGGTAACTGGACAGGTCAGTCAGAGCCTGAATGGAGACAGGTTGCACCTCTCAGATGTGAAATTAGGGACAATGTCAGGTATCTATATCTGTGTTTTGCCTTGGAGCTCGTGACTGCTGGTTGTACATATCTAAACCTAAATTTTCAATCATTCAAAGCCCATATCTCACCTCCTTGGATTGGCTTAAGGCTGCTGTGGGAAGTTAACCTGTCTGAATGTGGTCCTTGCAGCGGACTTGGTAAGCAGAACTTTCATGATACTATGAACAAAATGACTAAAGGCATGCTTTGTTTTTTTTTTTTTTAATTGAGAGCTCTTCTTCGGTACAACTTTTGTGAATCTTGAAAGGCATTGGTCATGGTATTAGCATTCAGTGGGATTTACTTGTTTTATGCTTCTGGTCAGTCAGCTTTGTTACTCAGTAAAAATCTGAATGTAAACTTTTGGAGATGTCTCTATATCTGCTTATGCAATAGTGAGCAGAACGGAGACCTCAGTTCTGACTCAGTCTGTGAGTGCTACACTAGCTTGCAGGAATCCAGAAATATCTGGAATGTGACTAATCATTCTTGTGGTTTTATGTAAAAGAGATAATACAGCTTATTTTCAGTCTCTTCTGAGTACTGTATTGGATGCACTAGGTTGGTTATTTCTTATTTTAAGTGTGGTGAAAGACGCTGCTGCTCACTACTCTTTTTCACATTAAGTCTGTTTGTACAGCAATTAATTGAGCCTACTAAAGTAGCAAACCTTCCCTGCCACAATTTTGCATGGGTAAACTTTAGCTCATCATAATTATTAAAGGGATGCGACCGAGTGTGCTGTTTTCGTTTTAGAAGCATTGGAAAATGAGCAGCATGTTAATGAGACATTTTAATGTTATTATGTTAATGTCAAATCTAAACTTCGAGACCCCAGCTCTTCACCAGCTTTCACATCATTTAGAGGTCTGTCTTTTGGAATTCAGTTACTGTTAAAAATTATCCTGTAAATTCTTCTGGAAGGACAGCCTTTAATTTTTGACAGTTTCTGTTATATGTGTGTTGCAGAACATCTTAAATCAATGACTGGAACATTTTTCACTTGGTATACCTCCAAACAAATATAAAGTCACAGATGTACCAGTAACTGTTGCAAGCAGTGATTGTAATGAAAAACTGAGGAAAGAAAAGCATGAATAATCAAGACCCTGCAAGAATTGGTAAAAGAAACATTGCCAAGGCATCGGTTGAGGTTCTGCAAATAGCATTATGCACTTCAGTGCTATGTTTTTTTTTTTAACTAAAAAGAAATTTGAAGTGGAAGAAAAGTTGCTAAACAAACTTTGTAACAAGGTAGATAAATTATTTAGGAGGTCTGTTTGTTTTTGAGAGCAATACTTAAAGAAAAAATTAGCACCTCCTTATTTGTGGGTCTGCTGGGCCTCAAAATATGGTTCTGCAGAAATACTTAAATGTTGCAGATGACAACTCATGTATTTGTGGAAATCTGGTGTATCTTGTGGTAACTAACTGGGATTGTGTTTAGGTCTTTGACAGAGGATGAATTTATTGCTGCTTGTAAACCATCCACAAGGAAGGCCTGCTCTCAGTTTGTAGTAAGACTCTGCAAGTATGTTAGATGTGATTAATAAAAGTAGTGTACATTTTCCACAGATAGAAACTTTGTGCAAAATGAAGATTTGGCAGATTACACAACTGTGACACTGCCATCAGCTTCTTGTAGTTTTTTCTTACTTTCTGTAGAGAAATTTGAAAATAGCTTGCCAGTGACAGGATTACATTTGTGGGTTTGTTTTGGTTTGGCTGCTTACTTAAAATTATTTGGGAGATTCAGTTTAGAGTTAAAAGGAAGGCTTGTGGCAGAGTTTAGCTGAGACTTTATTCCACGACACTGTTGTTATGGAGACAGAAACAAGCAAGAAACTCCCCGAGTTTTATGTATCCCATATAAATTAACCAAGTAAAACCTGAGGTTCTGTCTAGGAAGCACTTGCTAAGTTTGTTTTACTACTACCTACCAAGGAATCTGTGCCTTAGTGGGATGGAGGTACCAAAATGGTGCTTCATGTTCAACAGCACAGGGTTGCAGTCTGGAAGTGTTGATGTTTCTGTCTCTCTGGAGGGCTGGCCTAGTTTATGTCAATGGCTGGGACCACTACTGAGGAACAAAGGTGGGCTTATCCTGCAGTGCTTTTTAGCTGCAGCTGAGGATCTGGATTCTAATCTGGGAATCTATTGACAGTTTGGATGGGAATGAAAGCTAAGCTCCTTTTGTTTTCAAAGGTGGTCCTGAGCTCATCTGTAAGCTCTTCTATGATCTTCATTATGTGATATTAACTGTTGCATGTTGCATAAGAAATTTTCTCAAGCACTTGATGAAAGTGGGATACCAATTTCAAAATAAACAGAAGGAAGCTATATGTCCTTTTCTTTGAGACTGAAAAGAACAATGTGTTTCATCTCAAAAAGAACAGTACTTCAAAGCCATACACTGTAGCATTGGTTGGTATCTCCCCAACAAAGTTATGATATTGTAATGCTTTGTGGTCTGGCAGAGATCCACATCACCATAATCTGTTTCTGATACTTCACATATACTCTAGATGGTACTACCTCATCTGTCCCCAGAATCTGACATATGTTTTTAATATGGAGAAATAATGGAATAGTGATAAAATAGGGAAGTGCAGTGTTAGTTAAAAACCTCTCATAGCTGAGGTTGTAAATTCAAGATTCTCTTCTTAAAAGGAGGTTAGTGCCAATCTACATGTGAGTATATGCTGCATAGACAATCAAGTCTCAGGAAACTTATTATAAATTACATAACTATAAAATAGTTCTTCTAAAACAGCATTTCTTTTCAGTATTTCTTTCAAGATTAAACACTGCCCAAGATGTTTTAGGCATGCTTTACCATTGATATACTATAACAGAGTAACTAGAAGCCTTTGTGTGCTTTTAAAGCCTGAAATACCTAGTTGCAGTATATTCTGTTATTTATAGAATTAATATTTGTGTGGACAGTAACACCAAAATAAAGTTAATTCTTTATTAATAGTTGTTCTGTGGTTGTATTTCATGCACAGCATATTACTTAGGGCTTATTAAATGTGAATATTTATGTAATTTTACCTGTAAATTTATATGCTTTTAATCTGTGCAGATGAGCTACCCATCATAACAGCTGTGCAGTGTAATGGTGAAAGCTTAGCTCTCACTTCTGAATCCAGGTTGTTGTTCTGTGATGAAAAAGACATTATTGGACTCACAGGTTGTAGTGATTTGTACTTTGCATACTTGTATATGTATTTTTTTGGCAATTAACCCCAAACTTGCAAAAAGCTTTATTAAAATATTTTAGGTGTGGGGAATAAATCCCCATTCACAAAGTCCATGTGATTCAGTGGTAATGAAGCTAACATGAAATCACACACAAAATTAATAACTTCTACTGCCTGTATTACAGCACATAACTGGAGTAATGTTTGACATGAATATTCAAAGATTTTGTACCAAAATGTGCTGTAATGTGTATTTTTCATGCGGTGGATTTCCAAGGAGAGCTTTTTTAAAGATCCTTGTATAATTTAAAGATATATTAAGTATTTTGTATAAGATCACTTCTATGCTAGTTCACTTTAAGCTCAAGAAAATAAGAAGGGAAGCTTTTATCTCAAAAAAAATTTGCTAGTGGGTATTTCTAATCGTCTAGACAGAAGACTGGGGTTTTAGGGTGCAATATGTTAGGTCTGGCACCAAGAGAACAGCTTGTTATTGAGATATTTGACTTTGTTTTGAGGATCTCATTTTCATAACCAGTGGCAAGATGACTTGGAGCTCTTATTAAAGAGAAATTGTGACTGGGTTTGATTTCTGTCTACTTACTGCCTCTGACCAGTATGTTTCCATACGAAGTCTGGAAATTGATTTTTTTTTTAATTACATATGTTTGAAATTTTTTGGAGGTTCAAAATAGCCACTGTGGTGGGTGGAATGCTTGGTAAACCGTGGGTGAGGCTGTGACAAGGGCTCCCGTGAGGGTGGCAGTGAGTATTTGCAAAATGGTTTTAGTTTGGAGAGAGTCACCTTTGAATTGTTTCTTCTCACTAGGAAGAGAAAAGGTGGTTCCAGAGATAGCCAGGGAAATCCCTGTGGAGGGCAGCAGTGAAGTTGCAGAATCCTTCTTTTTCCAGCTTCTCATTCAGGCACTTGATGATCCCGGCATATGCAGTCCTTGCACTTAACTGCAGGAGCCAAGCAGTGGAAAGTTTGTAATGGGGAAGTCTTTCCCTGAATCAACCATGAAGAGTGAAAAATCTCACTGCATGGAGCCTGAAGAGTGAAGAATCTCACTTCATAGAGCCTGACACTTTTAAGCCGAGATTCTCTTTCAGTACAGATTTTGTGGCTTTCAATTTTATCGTGCATGTTTTGCCCCTGTGAGGGTGGTGTATGTACCATGGCACTATCTGTGTCATACACGGAAAACTCATATTGAGGGAACTCCCTCAACTGGTAAAATGGAGTACAAAACCAGTCCTAAATACCTGACTGTTCAACAATATTTATCCATCCTGTGGTGTAAATGCATCATTGTCTCCTCTTCCAGAACCTCATGCTTTTGCCCCTCATTGCTCAGAGACTGAATTGGTGTCTTATCTTCCTGTACTGTTCAAACTTTTCTTGGAAGATAAATCTTAATCTTCAGCCTTCCTGTGACACTAGTCTTCTTAACAAGTACTTAAAAAATCCATTTATTTTTGGAAAGAAGATTATTATTTGTCAAAAATGGTGGATATTGTGGAAATGGAGTTTCACTCAAGTGTGCTCTTATGCTAGATAACTCTGCAGCAGAGCTGCAGGGAAACAAAACTTACAGTTTGAATTGCAGTGAGTAAACAAAATTCAAACAAGATCAAGACTTTCTTGTTGTGGTTTTTTGTGGTTTGTTTTTTTAAATGACATTTCATATCTTAGTAAAATTTTGTTGAAATTTCTCAAGCCAACTCTGCTGTGGTGCATTTTCTGTGCTTGTCAGTCTCAGTTGTTCAGAGCATGGCTGTACCAGCATTTCAGTTAAGCCAGTGTGTTCTTTGCTGATGTGAAGGGTTTATTTCAAAGGACTTCTTGTGGAGAGGAGTTAATTAGAATGAGGCAAAAGACAATAAAATATTTATACATTGAGAGATGCTTACAAGAACATTTGGAGAAAGGTTGTAACTGTATTTGTTAATGAGTTGTGAAAAGCAAGTTTGGAGGCTAATGCTTGTGGAGAAGCTGGTTTTCACACCAGCTTTATTTTGGGGTTATGTTAGTATTTCTTTCCACTGTTAATTTTTGAGAATCACATGATTTTGTTGATGTGCTTTTGTTGATCTTTCAATAAAACAGTTCTAATCAATTTATTGTCAAATATTGACTTAATATATCTGTCAGTTTTCATGTTCCTACTCTTTAAATAGCATTACTTCAGTTTAAATCTGAAACAATCTCAGGAGAAGAAAACAAATCCACAGTAGTTTCCAATGTTCAAGGACGTGGGGATTTAGTTTTATTCTTAAATTATCTCCTTTAAATTCTGTATTAATTTTTTTTTTTAGGAAATGAAATGTAGGAAAGACAGCTTGCCCTAAGCATAGAGCACAAAATGATTATCAGTCAGTGCCTTTATCTGCAACTGTGCTGCTTGGTAAATTTCAAAGTCAGCTTTAAAAAATCCCACAACCAACAGACAAGCAGCAAAGTGAATAATTCCGAGTGCTGAGGAGTGCCAGATAAGGCCGAGTGTAGGTAAATAGTTTGCTGCCTTCCATAGTTGATTCTGCTCCTACATGTCAGCCCTGACTTTGATGCTTAAATAAATGTCCTAGGTTATGAATTTTATTTTTAAAGAATGTGTGGTTAGGAGATTATTTTTTTCCCCCTTTATTGTTCTGTTCAGGAAAGAAAACAAAAAAAAAAGGAAACTTCTTGTTTTATCTTGTAATTCTTAGCATATAGAAAGGAGACCAGAGGGAAAGAAAATTGGTGTAGTTAGTGCCTCCATCAGTGCAGTTTTGAAGTTGTTTTTTCTTTACTTTGACTGTATGTTGTTTTGCAGGAAATGGAAGATAAAGAATTATATTTGAATGAACACAGCATTTTCTGCTGTCTTTTGCATCATCTCTTAGTTTTTCTTGTAACTTCAGATTGTAACATGTTCCAAAAGATGGGATACAGAAGATCCATAGCTCTTAATTGTGGCAGTTTGAAATTTCCTATACAAAAATCACTTATTCAGAATCCAAAAGTACAATAGCTTTGTGTTTTGTTCTGTTTTTTAACTTATGGATAAAGCCAGCAGTTGCTTTGTGATGCTTTGTTGGAAGCTGTGTTGGCTAACCCTGGAGTGTATGTGGAGCCATTGGGATAGGGAAGTCTTTTGAATTGTTTCAAAGTAGTTCTTGCTGGGTTGCTGGATAAGATGGCATTCACTTTCCAAGGCAGGTATTTTGGACTACTGTAGCAGTTTGTAGGATGGGTGGTGCTAGCAGCCGACAGGAGTACAAGGGAAAGACAAATCCTGATTACACAATCATGTAGTGGCAAAGGTGCAGACACTAAATCAGTGTCAAAGCCATCAAGCTCTTTTATGGACAGTAATTTGCTGTACCAGCACAATGGGCTGCAAGAAGTAGTCAAGAAATCATAATAAATTTCTTTTACCATGCATAGCTTGTACTTGGACTGATTAAATTCCTTTTCATTAAGTTTTTAATGTGTCAAATGATAACAGGTTTCTGCTGAAGCACAACCTTGCTCTTCCTCTGCCTGCCAGACACAAACATATCCAAGTCCATCACTTAATGTTTGTATTTTCAGTGTTGCTGCTGAGCAGAGATAGAAAAGCAGTGTGGGTTACTTTGCGGGGTGGAAAAACTATTGAGAAGCGTCCATGTAAAGATCATCTCACCTTTTGGCAGAAGTAAATCTTACCTTAGCAAATAGAGGCTTTAAGGCAGCAAGGCTTCGAACGCTGGATGCAGTTGCCTGAGCAGGGCACCTGGTGCCAGAGTGCACAGGGCAGCGTGTTCGGGGTGGCCAGAGGGGACAGGCAGCAGCGACACAGGAGCTGCAGGAGAGCCGTGCCCTGCAGGAGATGCAGCTGCTCTGCACGAAGGGAATAGTTCACACCACCTGAAAACAGCACTAGATGAATATATTTAGGTAATTCTTTTGAGCTTTTGGGGTTTTGTAAAACCTCATTTCCAATCCTTTCATAGTGGTTTTTGGTAGGCTGTCTTTTCCTAACTTAAATTCATTAAGTAGTGTTTCAAAATCGTTAAATAATTCAATTTACAGCAAATCAGAGTTCCATCAGCTTTGTTACTTCCCACAGAAAACTCTCACATCTACAGCTGCGAATACTGCAAAAGAAAGAAAAATTTCTGGGATTCAAAATACATTGCTGTCATTTGAGTGTAGCAGATCTTCTCCTGGTTACAACTCTACAGAAATAGTGAACAACTGCTTGTGGTGGTGCAGTAGGTACAGCGTGACTGCAGATCTTTGCTAGGAGTGATCCTGTCTAAGCTGTTGAACATGGTCTGTTAAAAAGAGGAAAATGGAGTTTTATCTGCATTATCACAGTAAATTGAAAAGTAATTTAAGTTATCAAATAAATGAAAGCTGGGTTAATTTATTTTGGGTTAATTTTGAAAAATTTAAAGTGCATTATCCATCCTCATCATATTCTGTTGGATAAAATTGGACTTGAATGGTCTGTTGTGAAAATCACAGCAGAAATGCGGTGTGTTTTTGCCTAGGTGTGTAATTACACCTGTGGAGCAGGAGAGAAAATACTGTCTATGCCAATGCTATTTTTTTTTAATAACTGCATTTTTTTATAATGAAGTCTTGCAAACAAAGTCAGATGTGGATTGGTTTGGGGATTTTTATATTAGAGTAAAAGAAACAGGCTTACTACTTGAATCTTGACAGGTCTCTCTTGACATTTGGCCTGTAATATTTGCAAGATATTTCATATCCTCAGAGAATGAATATGAGTGGGTTGAAAAATTATGCTTACATAATTAAATAATGAGGGTTCTTTGGCATTATATAAGATACAAATGCAGGGAAGGTTGTCATCATTGTCCTAGCAATTCAATGCAATTTCGGTTGGATACCGGAGTAAACTTCATAGTTAAAGTCTGATAAATGCATTTTACGTCTGTGTTTTGGAGGGCAGCTTTTGATGCTTGTGTATCACTTAAGGTTGAGTTACAGATTGAATGAAGCCTTTATGCTGTGTTTCATATTAGTACTTCTGTCTGAATTTAAGTCTTGAAACATTACCTTTGGGTGTGTGGTGTGTTTTCGTTGTGTTTTTATTGTTGCTGATTATGGTTTGGGTTTTTTAAGTTTTTAATGGTCATAAATTAAACCTTTCCAGCATAAATTGTCATGAAAGTTATTTTGCATATATACTTCTTCATGTTTTGAGGAATTTTATGTAGAGGAATCTTTACATGGTAATTGTGCAAGTAGTTATATATCCAAATATAGTCTTCGTTCCTTTGGCAAAAATAAACTTTGCAGTTTTGTTTCTAGCAGATGTTTTTTTCTATGACTAGATTCTGTTACTAAGGGATCAATGAAAAATTGGCAAAAAATGAACAGATTGGGAACCCTGGAATGAAAATGAACACATCACCTGAAGAGTCTTTTTTTTTTTTTTTTATCAGATTAAATTATAGAGAAGCAAAGAACTATCAGCCCACAAGTGTATTTGTTCAACTGCATCCCTTTTCTGTTGTGGATACATGGCTGTTACACTTTCTAATACACCCTCTATTGGAGGATGAGTGTATTATAATTGTTGGATGCAGGCAGTTTGTTTAAATGACTTTTTAATTGTTCAAACTAAGCTGAAAATGATCCGTAGGATAAAGCTGTGACATAGTTCTGGATTTCCATGCTTTGGAAAGCATTATATTACCAAGTCTGCACATGTATGTCTTTGTTTAATTTTATTTCCTTCTCTTTGAAGATTGATGATTAATGAATTATTTTATATATATGTTACATGTCTATTAATAGAATGTCCACAGTGTTCCCTTAAATGTTAAATTTTAGGGTTTAATTTTGATGGGAAGAGAGTGTTTCACTCAATGTAGTGTACAGAAGGCTGACAGAAGGTCAGCCTGCATAACTTGTGGGCTCTGAAGTAAGCAGCTTGCACATTTGTAGCATCAGCAATCATCCTATTTAGGGAGAATTGACTGCCTAACCTGTAGTGATAGGTATTTGAATTTTAAAAGTCTAATAATTATAAAATCATGGAATAGATTAAGTTGGGAAAGACCTGCAAGATCATGAAATCCAACTGTCAACCCAGCACTGTGAAGTCCATCACCAAACCATGTCCCCAAGCACCACACATCATGACATCTTTTAAATACCTCCAGGTCTGGTAACTCCACTTCCCTGGGCAGCCTGTTCCAGTGCTTGACAACCTTTTCAATGAAGAATTTTTTCCTAAAAGCCAGTATAAACCTCCCCTAGTATGTGTTCACATTTCTTTTTCAAGAACGGTCAAGTCACTATAAATGAGCAAATTTATTATTTAGGCATGTACAAATAGAGGTTTTAAACATTAGAATGAAGAATTACAATTAATAGTTATGCTCTGTGTTTTACTTTCCTTTTAAATTGATGAAATATGGGGCTGTGCTACTTTAGCTTGAGCCCATATTCAGCTTGGTTTTTGTGGCATTAAACTTGTTGGTTAAGAGTTCACAGGTCTGGCAGGCGTTTATTTGCAGGTTTAAGAAAAATGCCTCATTTAGACCAATGATTTTTTTGAGAGAATACATTCACTTTTTCCTGTACCATGTGAAAAGGTTAAGACTTTGATTTATGAGGGCATACCAGGAAATCATCTTTGCTATTTGTAAAAAACAAATCTCTTTCCCCCCAAAACCCTGTGATAGAAAACAAAGATAACAGCATTATTCTTTTCTCTGTGAAAATTGCATGTGATTGATGGCATTACATTCCAGAGCATCTGTGTAGAAGACAACTTGGTAACTATATGAATGAGGGGAAGATGTTAATTGTTTGGAATTTTTTTTTCTTAAGTGATATAATATTTAGGTACAAGAAGTAATCCTAAAAGTCCTCACTTTTGAGCATGGATTTTTTTCTCAGGGAACAGAAATGTGGAACAGGATATAATCTACAGAAACACTTTGCTTGTTCTAAGCGTACATGTGCGCACTCCAGTAGGTGCTTAATTTTGTTTCATCTGAGAATTATTCTAAGGGCGTTTAAATATTGTGTCTCAATTATGTTACAAAATATATTTGGAGACTGAAACAAAGACCAATTTCATAACCTGTGTCACCATCTGTTAAATACACTAAAAGCTTATTTTTTTTTCTGGATGGGTTTAGCCAGCTGTCCATTTTGTACTGTTGCCTGGATGGAGGCGTGCATTTAAGAATAACACAGTAGGCTTTCTGTGAGTTGACAAAAAGCTTTTTTATTTTGATCTGAAACTCCTCTAGCTTGTCTGACACTTCCTTATATTTAGTCTCTGGCTGAGGAATGTATTTGAAACCTTTCCCCTGTTGCACTCCTCTAGTCTGTGCTTTCATCTTCTCCCACTGAGGTCTGGAGCTGCCCCACAGGACGAGCCATGTGCCTTCGCAGCGACCCCTCCACAAGGCATGTGGACGTCTTTGCTCACAGCAACCTGAAGTCCACTCTAATCCTATTGACATCAGCCCACGTGGCATTCACCTAATCTGTCGGGTGCTCTCCTTGCATTATCTGTCCCTGTGAGATGATACAGCTTTTTGTAACTCGGTTTTCTTTTGCAGGAGTGTTTTGGGATGCTCGTTCGGACTAGTAGAGTTTGCTGAAATCATTCTCCCTTTTCACAATAATAAAAGACCCATTCTATAACGGTGTCAGGGTGACCTGGCAGATTTTAGTGTTATGTTGTTTGTATGCTTAATTGTGATTTATATAAGGGATGATGAGACAAGGAAAGAACTTGGTTTTTTCAAAAGCCTGGAAAGAAGGTTATTGCAGGTCAGGCAATCATTCTCTTCTGTTGCTCAATTTGCAGCAAAACAACCTGTATTCAGGAAAAAAAATAATGAATTGCAGAAAAAGGTTTACAATTAGAAACCAGCTCTTTGCTGACTGCAATTTAGAGCCGGCTTTAGCTTTAAAACATAGTTTTAGAAGTTAATTTTTTGACTTCCACAGGAATTCTGCTTTTTTAAAATTGTAGTACAATGCCTTAGTAAAAGTGAGCAGAAGTCAGTTGAAGAAGCTACCTGAGACAATGCACTGTATTTTCTGATTCAGATTTCCATGAAATGCATTGTGTGCTGTGTCTCATCACTCAGAGTGGCAAAGCTCCTTTCCTTGGCTCAGTCTGTTCTGTCAGGATGAGACTGCTGTGCTGGGGAAGATGGAAATCCTTGTTTGTTTATTCTTTGTCACTGTGTTAGCTTGAGGTGTCTGCACCACTTAAAAGCATGAAACCTCTGAATTCAGTGTTGTGTAGGAGTACCCCAGTATATTCGTGCCCTGTCCAGCTTCATTTTCTGATCTTCTCAGAGCAGCAGCACTGTTTTGGTACAGCTTGATGGAGTAGCATTTTGCTGTGTCTCCAAAGTGTAGATATGCATATGAAGTGGAAACAAGAATTTGTTGCAATTGTCTGGAGTACATCTGGGCAACTAATCAAGCTATGGTATCAAAATACTTGAAATGCTTGCTTTTCTTGTATGCATATGTGAGCTGGATAAATGGAACTTCGGAATTAATTGCATCCAGTCTCTGCTGTTTGTCCGTGGTTTCCTTTGGCTTAGCGTTATTGGCCCAGCTCGTCAGAGGCTTATTCAAGGAAGATCAAGGATCTATGCTTTTAAAATCTCCTTTGCCCCAGCCCTTGTCTGCAAAATCTCACTGGAAGCTTTGTAGCTAAAACCAGGGTATGTAAGATGATTGCAATACAGCCCATTTATCTGTGTTCCTGGCAAGTAGACAGCCAAACCAAGCACCTCTGGAGATCATCTAATCCAACCCCCAGCCAAAGCAGGGTCACCTAGTGCAGGTTACTCAGGAACACATTCAGGTGGGCTTTGAACATCTCCAGATGAACCAGTAGACAAAACTGTGCTGTAAGATCTGCTTTGGCGATTCAGTTTCTCCCTCTACCTTCCCATTTAGCCTTTATGCCTGTACATGTTTAGCTGTGTAATACTTGCCCTCCACTGGCCATGTTTCCACCAAGTCCTTAGGGTAGGATTAAATTAGTGGTCCTGCTGCCCAAAGAGGAATTGGCCGCTGAGTGATTTGAGGCAGAAGTAATCTACCAGAAATTCCCCCAAAGCTTTTCCATCTGTCCAGCTTAAAACCACCCATCTGATGATAGGAGGTTCACTAGGTCTGACCCCATCAGAGGGAGAGAGTGGGAGCATCCCTCTTATCGATACCTGCGTTAACACAAGCGCAGAGGTAGCAGAAGATGCACGCTCTGTGTGAGAAGCCCAGCGAGCTGAATGTCAGAGATCCAGGCGTGCTCACGTTTATGTAACCACCAGTGTGCTGAGACAATGCCCATCTCCAGGTCGGATCATAGCAGCAAACATAGCTTAAAGGATTAGTTGCTTGTCAGGCAACACAGAAGCACTCTTCTAATTTTTTTTTTTATAGTGAAAGGCCCCTGAATCCCTAAATAGTCTTCATTTTAGGTAGTTACTGCTATTGTAGATGTCAGATGGAGTTGAGTAACCTAGAAGAGAATTTAGGAAATTTTTTTTTTCATTTTAATACCTTTTTTATACAACATTTACTCATTCCCTTCTCATATTTCTGAAGCCACGTTTATCAGACATTAATCTTCCAACAGGTTCTGTTTTGGGAGAGGGGGGAGGAAATAAGTCAGAGGAACAGTGAAAAATCTGTAGCAATAAAAATCTGTTGGTCTGACAGAGAACATGAGTTTTAATAAAACTATGATATGCATGTGTGTGGGAGGCATTGGGGGTGTTCATCTATTCCTGTAAAATGTTTTATTGTTTGTTGAGCCCTTCAGCTATCAGTTGTACTGGTGAAGTAATAGTATAATCTGTTAAGGTAGAATAAAAGTTTTTTTTTTTTCTTCTTTTTGACTCTTTGGGTCTCATAGAAAATTTGTAAGTCAGAGGCTGTTATGCAGACATATACTTCTAGATCCAGACTAAATAATTTTTCCAGAACTTTCAAGATGGGCTTAAACATGTTGGTGAGGCTGCCAAACAGGAACTTTTAAGCTCCATGCAGTTTACGAGTGCTTTGATATATGCAATGTGTTTAATACAAATGATGTATAAAAGCAAGAAAATCCATATTTATAGATCACTCCTATACACAGGAGTTTGAAGAGATAGCTCTAATGTTTTACCAAATAACCTATCATTGTGCATTGCTGACTTCACTGCATTGGGGTATTTTCCCCCGTCCATAGATGGAATGGTTGTGATTGTATAGATTTGTATTGAAAATCAGGCTTACCTGAAATACCAACAAAAAGCCCTTCTCAGTTACTTGGATGGAAGTAGGAAAGAGAAAATAAATTAATTTTTCCAGGTTAAGAGGGACTTAAAAATAGCAAGACACTTCAATTGAAACTAGATAGCTAAATAGGAACAAAGAAAAGAATTCTTCCCAATTGCTAAACAGGCTATTGTGTGTGTGAAGCTTTGGAGAGGAGCAGTTGATCAGATTTTTGTGAGGAAAAAACAATAAACAAGGAAAGTTTATTCTCTTTTTGCTGTTTGTAACAGGAAAAAGTCCTTTAAAAATAGATCACAATGTTATGTTCTCCCATCCACCTTTTTGGGTCAGAAGTTAACCTTTTGTTCCTTGCATATATCGTAACTTGCATTTTGTTCACTTAGATACTTTGTTTAATATGTTGGGGTGGGTTTTGTTTGTTGTTTGGTTAGCTGCTTTTGGTTTTTAGACTTTATTTTAAACATTCAGGCTACTGAAAGAAACAAACAGAAAAAGGGGAAAAAGGAACCAGCAAATATCTTATTTAATCTGAATGGTGTCAGTGTTACTGAAAGATGTGGAAATTGTGTTTTAAGCTGTTCTCTAAAACACTGCATTGCATATGTTTCATAAATTTTTGAAAATAGATACTGCAAGAGAAGTTCTCACCTCTGAAATATGCATCCTGGTGGAATTTGGTAATAATTGTTGGAAAAGAGGGAGGTGTGGAGCAGAATATTGCTCTTTGCTTTTGTTATCGACTGGGAAAGGGGCCTCAGTGATCTTGTCCTTGCCTGTCAAACACGTGATGTGTTTCACTGTCCTGTGCTTCACTTGAATGTCCACACTGTCGCTGTACTTTGCTATTGGTATACAACAGACTTGTTTATTTGAGTATCTCTTCCCCTGGCTTTATTTCTGAAAAACCCTTCCATTTTCTGAAGTGACAAAACACAACTAACATTCTGAGTTTAATCCTGCAGAAACACTGGGACCTGTGCTCCTCAGGATAACATCACATTAGATGTACAGTACATCTGTGTGCTAGCAAGCAGTGTCATCCTTGCTGCAGATTGTGTGGTATTTTAGGTTGTGTGACAATATATTGGGTACTGGTTCTCCCTCTATGGCAGCTAGTATGTGCCTCTTTTGCTCTCTCATTCTAATACCAAGTGAAAAAGGGCAATGACTCAGTGAAGAAAAGCAGGTTTATAGTATTTATGTATCAAGGGAATGTGAATGACTGCTTATACCTGGTGACTGGTTTGACCCTTTCAGATACAGGAAAGAAATTATCTGTGCCTGTCATTCAAAGAAAGAATTTCAATACTGGAAATGAAATTATGACCTAAGAAAATGCCCAGAAAAACCATCCATAAATCTCTATTAAGGGTTTGAATAATATTCTAGGGAAGTGATGCTTCTGAATATCTTAATTTTAGTGAAAATGACACTATGGGATTTTTTTTTCCTTTCCTTCGAATGTGGTCCATGAAGAGAAAAGTTCATGTTGTTTTAATGAACTAAAAAATGACCTTTTCATAATCTTAGTAGTTATGGGCAGAAATTGTAAAAAAGCACAAAAAATACCTTCAAATCCCAAAGTGCTCTCTGAGCAGATATTTATTCCCTGCAATATGTTTGTCTTTGTAAAGAGATCCAAGAATTGGTATAATAAATGCACATTGAATTCTCAGTGCTAGTAGAGGATTATGAGTAAAATGAGAATAATTTTTAAGTAGGTTTATATTCCAACAATTGAAAATATTCCGTAAAGACATGCCTTTCTTCCCTGGATTTTGCATGACCTGAAAGTCCTAAAATCCCTGGTATGGTTGTGGGGAAAACTATGTTAATTCAGGTATTCTGTAGACAGCCATATGGTAGGAGAAGAAACAGAAGGAATTATTTTTTCTTTTTTTAATTAGATAATGGTGGAGATCCTGTAGACTGCAGCATCCTACAGTGCCAGCTGGAAGCTCATGCCCCTTGCCAAACTGCTGAAGCTTGCCTTGTCTATGCTTTCTTCATCAGGGCTTTTTACAAATTCTAGTTCCTCTAAGCACAGAGACAGTCCATCCCAGGAAGGGTGAAAATGAGCAGATGACTCAGTAGAGTGGCTTGGTTAAACAGGGAACTCATGGCTGAATCACTAAACTTTAGAGAAAGTGCCTTATGGTTGGTTTCCAACATGCAGGTTGGTTACAAGCAGACCTGTGGGGCTCTGTTGTGTCATTTAATATATTTTATCAGTGACCTGGCAGAGGAGACACTCTTGTCTTGTGAACACCAAACTGCAGGTGCAGTCCACCTGCTCGAGGGCAGGGCTGCCATGCAGGGGGACCCAGTCAGGTGAGGGAATGGGCCAGCAGAGCTTCAGAGAATTCAGCAAGAGCAGATGTCTTGCACCTGGGGTGGAGTGAGCTCCAGCAGGGATGTGTGCTGGGGACTGACTGTCTGGGGAGCCACACGGGAGCTGCCAGAGCTTCTTGGCAGGAGTGAAGGCTGACAGCACCCGGGTGAGACCAGGAGGAGCATAAACCAGGGAATTAGGGGAAGGCAATGTCCACCTTTTCTTGGCACTCGGTTGACTGTATCAGGAATAGAATGTCCAGCTTTGAACATTTTTTGCTGTACTGCAGTGAAAGAGGAAATGTGGTGATCAGCTGCAGCGTGTTCAGCAGAGACCACTGAGGTGGAGCACTTCTGTGAGGAGAGGCTGAGGGAACAGGACTTCCTCAGCCTCGAGAACAGCTGGCTTTGGGGACACCTTACACCAGCCTCCTTGTGTCTACAAGGGGGCCATCTAAAAGCTGAAGCCAGGCTCTTCACTGAATTAAAAGGGTGAGAGAATGAACAACAGTTGTCGTAAATGGGAACAACAGAGGTATTGATTTAGGGGACAGGAAGAGGGAATACTGATGGAATTATGTTTTCTTTTTACTTTTGCAGGAATCTATATGAAACTTTTTTAGCTTGTTCATAATCTTGCTTCACATCCCTAGTGTTCAGGCTTATTTTGAAATTATTTTTAATGAAGTCTAGTTTTAGATAAAATTTCAAAAACCCTGCTATATTCATAATATTTCAAATAGAAAACATAAATTGTATAAAAAGCACAACTACAGAAATGAAGGAGAGATTTACAGTTAATTGATTTACATTAAGACTGAATCTGGATACCTCCCTCTTGTACCCAGATGGTTTGCCATATTTTGTTTCTTGAAACCCACCTTGACAGGGATGCTGTCTTTTTGTGTTGTGTTCCATATGTAGTTGCTTCTCCTGGAACCTCTTTAATTTTTTAACTTTTTTTTTAAATCCCTGGCTTTTAAGTCCTGAAAGGCTGTGAACGTATTTATTCACTTCCCTGAAACATCTGAATTTATACTTCAGAGAATGTCTTCTGCTGTGCTAATACAAGTATTGAAGATGGAATTGCAATTTTATCTGGTGTAATTTTCAATTGTTTTTGTCCTGCTAGTAACAACTAAAAAAGGCTTAAAACTTCTTGTTCCAACTTCTGTGCCCACTCTAGTGCCTATAAATCCTTGAGAGAAATGTCATCTTCAACTACATCATATATCTGTGTCCAATATTCATTAAATTATACACTTGTTACTAACATCTAAATGAGATCTATACATATATCTCACTATTGGCAATAAATTACAGCTTTGGTGCTATAATGGATTTGAGGGAGTCTGTCCCTCAGGGATACTGTATCATTCTCTTCTCTTTTTTTCTGCAGTATCTTTATTGCCTTAGATGGCTCAAACTCTTTTACTCCAGGCTTTCTTGTAGAGGTTTCAAAACACTCTGTCCTTGGTACTTTGCTCACTTGTGTTTGTGTACTCATCTTTGCTCTGTCTCTCCTTGCTGCGACTTTCCCAAGCACTTCCTTGTTCACAGAGAACCATCTGGTGCCAGGTTTGTATGAAAGCCTCTGTTCCAGGCTTGTCTTCTGGTCCAGCTAAAGTCTCTGCCTCTCTGATACATCTTTCCTTAGCTCAAGAAGAACTGAGTCTAAAGCTGTTTGCTTTTCCTCTGTTCTGGTTACATGGGCAGTATGAGCTTTCTCATCATCACTTGGACCTCTAATCTGGGTGCCATTTTTGAATGGGTGTGAGTCAAAGGCCTTAATGAGATCTTCATCTAAAGCTTTCAGATTCTTGTTTCATAGCAACTCTAAATAACTTATATTTTCTTATCCCTACAATTCATATTGCCCAGGTTCTCCTCATATTTTTTCCCCCCAGTTACTGCAGTATTCATTTCTCTGACTCATTTTATGAGCTTCCAGAATGATCTGCAAAGATAATAAATGTAATGTTTGCATTCTTAATATGACCATTCACCATGTCTTTCTTCCCTAGTTCATGAAAAATAGATTGCTCCTTTTTGTATCATACAATTCTGTTTTCTGCTGGATAGTTTGTCTCTCTCTGGCAGCTGCACGTGCACTTAATGATCCAGTGAGTACATCTTGACCTTTATCCCATACTGCCTATTCTGTTCAGAAGAAGTATTGTATATGTCTGTTGCAAACCTAGTATTTTCCATTTTTTACCCTTTGAATTTCTTCTGCAAATTTCTGCAAGGTTTTTGACAACACATAGGTGTTACTCTTAAGACCACTGAGCATAGTAGTAGTCAGCAATGCTGCCTTTGTGGTTTGTCTGTAGGACTTTTGTATTTTCTTGCCAACCTTGAGGTGTAAGGTACAACTTTATTCTAGTAACAGTTACATGTGCTAGACTTTGATTTCTAGGCAATACTGTGATACAGATAAGTAAGGAAAAGGTGAGCAGTGTCTGTCCATGTTTATAAGGGGGAAGTATAATATTTAAGGTAAATTGAAAATTGTAAGGTGCTCCTGAGTGACCAAAGTCCTGACCAGCAGCTACTCACAGCAGTCAGAAAAATGGGACCATAGTAATAGGTACAAGGAGGAAAGGGTTTGAAGGCAAAATACAGGCTTACTTTGAATTGTGCTGAGACTGAGTGACCTGCAGATGAAATGAATTGTCACATGTATAAGAGACTAAATTGAGGCAAAGTGCTTCAATGTATAGTGTCAAATAAATGTGTGAATGCAAATGAGTTGCCTGAGTCTGGGTGCAGATAATGGGAAAACAGTGCTGAAAGGGGAAAAAGTTAGGAAAATAAATTTTAAAAAGTTGTTAGGAAGCTGAAGTATTGTAAGAGGTGGGGAGAGCAAAGAGCATCCAGGATCACAGCAGTTCAGAGATGACTAGGGATTAAAATGGTCATCACAGCATCAGAGTGGTTTATTGCTGGTTTTGTTCACCTTCTGGGAATAAATTGGTTTTTGGCTTCTTGACAAGTCCCAGTCAAACAGGAAATGTGATGTAATGTGTGTTTTCTAGTGATTTATACTCTTTTTCCCAAGGAGCAAGAACTAACCCACCTAGAAAAAGTAAAGGTAATTGTATAGGATGATTCATAAGGGGATGCTGAATATGATATGTGATACTTTAGAAAGCTTTCCTCAGCATTATATACTTCCTTGTATTGTAGTGGATGGTTTTTCTTCAATAGTATTTACTTTTTCATGTAGTAGCATCTGATTCACCGAGAAGTAGGAAATAAACCTGAGCTACAGACAGCAATGTGGGCCAATGAATTAATTACTAGAAAGCTGTCAGCTAAAATGACATCTGCAAAGGATGACTTGTTGCAAAGCTTCCCATTAAAATGTAACTCTTTCAGGAAAGACTAAATGTGCGTTCTGATACAGTTTCCAAGATAAGTGTAAATAGATGAATTTCTTCACTTGAGTTAGAAGGTAGCTATGTTGGATAATCATAAACAGCAAGGGTTGGAATGAACCTTGAAGATCATCCAGTCCCAACCCCCCTGCCATGGGCAGGGGCACCTCCCACCAGACCAGATTGCTCAAGACCTTGTCCAACCTGGCCTTGAATGCTGCCAGGGTTGGGGCATCCACAACCTCCCTGGGCAACCTGTTCCAGTGTCTCACCACCCTCTAAGCAAAAAACTTCTTCCAAATTTCTAACCGAAGTTTCTCCTCTTTCAGTTTGCACCCATTACTCCTTGTCTTATCAGTTCCTGATGAAGAGTCCCTCTCCAGCTTCCCTGTAGGCCCCCTTCAGGTACTGGAAGGTTGCTGTGAGGTCTCCACACAAGCTGCTCTTCTCCAGGCTGAACAGCCCGAACTTTCTCAGCCTGTCTTCACAGGGGGGGTGATCCAGTTCTCTCATCAGGTTTGTGTCCCTCCTCTGGATGCATTCCAACAGCTCCATGTCCTGCTGTTGTGGACACCAGAACTGTAGGCAGCACTCCAAGTGGTGTCTCACAAGGGCAGAGTAGAGCACATGGTACATCACTCAAGCATTACCACTGGACCTGTAGGTTCACTTCATTTGTATTGATACAATTGTTTCAAATTTTAATTTAATTAGAAGTTGCTTTGTAAAAAATAGGTGCAAGTGCTTCTGCTTTTTCCATGTTTCTTCACTTTTTTCAGAAGCAGTTAACTTCAGTCCAGCCCTACTTTTGGACATACAGAGCAAGCCGTATCTTAAGGAAAAACCAGTGTAGAAAAATCTCAGTGTCACAGGTGTAGGTCTCAGAATATTAAGAGTGATCAGTGCAGAAGGTTTCAATAGAAAACCTCAGTGTTAACTATCTCTTTCCTGCTAACACTGTGTGTGTTAGTAATGTGAATGTGGATCTGTTTTTCTCTAAAAATGTTTTTCTGGGTAAATTTGAGTCCTATGTACAACCTGCTGTTTTATACAACAGAAATGTAAATGTGTTGTTTCACAAGCAATTAAAATAATGTGGCTGTTTCGAAACCTGAACAACTCTACTAATCCTTTATTTTACATAGAAATATCATATCTTTTCAAAGATATGTATTTAGAGTTCATAAGCTCTTAATGTGTTTCTGTAAAGTGAAGCAATCAGTGTTATTTCAAGAAATTAAGTATTTGTTCTGTGTTTTGTGCTGCTTTCATACTTGAACATGTACCAAGGGGAAAACATTCTGATTACTAATGGAGTTTCTTTGCTAGAACACACTTCAGGTTTACCAAAAAACAGAAAGAAAAAGAAGCTACCATAAAAATACATTAAAATTCTCGAAGTACTGTTGGAATAACTACAAGCTGTTCTCTTTACTGAGCATTCTGGATCCAAAGTTGTAAGGTCTTTAAAGTCTGTGAATTTTGGAAGCTGATGGTTCAGTACTTCTGTTCTCTGCACAGTGAACCACTGCCTGTAGAAGACTGGTGAAATATATTTGTTGTTCTTTTTCTTAAGATCAAACTAAGAGCATGTAGTGAGAGTGGTACTTTTACAGCGCCTTCCAGGGACAATATGTCTAACTAAAACTATTTGAACTATGCACAGGTACAGCACAGCTTTCAAAATGGAAATGGGAACCTTTCTCAAGTTGAGGCTTATGCCTTTGGCCTGTTGCCATGAACTTATGCTTCCAACTGTTAATCTTGCTGCTTTGCTTATAGGATAATTTTCCCCCGTATGTATTTCCTAGTGTTTCTGTCTGCACTCGTTTGTGTGCAGGAGACAAATCATATGACAGCCTCTGTGTGTTTTTGAAGAGACAGAAGGGAATGGAAGGGGGTCCATTTAGCAGCTTGTCATCTTTAATATTTCTCTTTGGTTTTCTTCTTAATGCTTTTCTACGAAGCAGTAACAGCTCTTCTGGAGAATCTGTTTGGCTTCAGTTGTTAGGAGGCAGCAGAAGCAGCATCCAGGGAGCTACAATTCAAACTTCAGGTCACCTCTGCCATAAGCACATGGAAATGATGTAGAGGCCTCACTTGCAACTTCTCCTTTTGAATCAGTGTTAGTTGGACAGCCAGCATCCATTCAGAGCTTAGTTTGTTGAGAGAGGGGAAAAAATAATAATTAAGAGTCATTATGACTTTGTCTCTTGTGGTTTTAATGTCAGTTGCACTTCCTTCCTTGATGGAACAAACAGTATAATAACAAGGAAGTATTATTTACCACTGTATTTTCCTTTGGAAAGTTTGGAAGTCTCTAACTGACGAGTGTCTGTGAATATAGCTTGTGAAGCACAGAAGCAGGATAAAATACTATTCTGATTTATGTCACTGTGATAATTTAGCTTATTGCAAGTACCTTCCCTCTGTGCAAGTTCCCTGTTACCAAACCACAAAAGAAATAATTAGTAGGCAAGAAACATTTGGGTTTGTGTTGCAATTTGCAGAATTCTGAAGAAATGTGTTTCCTCTGTATGTATGTGCATGTGTTTTTGGTAATGATTATCAGTATTTAAAGAAAGGTCAAAGTTAACGTTCTTTCAAACTCCCGGTGCACCTTAGACTTAGTGCACTTGTATTCGACTTCAACTTTATCTATACATGGAAATTATGAATTATGTTTACTATTAAACATTAACTGATTAAAAAATGGGTTCTGAGTAGCTATGAATTGTTATTAACCCTTAAATTCAAAGAGAAATTAGGAGTTCATGTATATGCAAGGAGAAAAATTTGGGGGTGAAATGTTACTTTTTCTTGATTAAATACAAAGTTTCAAAATAGACCAAGACAGAGTGGGCCACATGCTGGATTTCTTCCTTTTTGGATATGAAAAACGTGCTTAATCCTTCTTTTGCGGTAAGAAAAGGATGGGAGAACGCTGTAGGAGTTAATAACCATATAAATTGGCTTTGGTCAAGTGAGGCAGATTAATAGTAAGATTTAAAGAACAGAGGATGTGCGAGATAATATTCAATGGAATTTACTGGTTTGCTTTAATGAGACAAAAGATGTAATTTAGTAAGAATCATTGTGAAAATGATTGTCATGACTTGTGTCAGACAGAGGTGCTAATTTTTGAGAGCCAAAACCAGTCATTGGAGACAGGAAAACATCCTTCAGTGATGGCACTGAGGAACTGAGACTCCCCATAAAAACTACTCGTTTCTCTGACATATTCAGAATAGGTTTGTGATAAAGGAAGACTCCATCTGCAAGTTAATATTCTCCATGGATAGGTTTAATACTGAGAAGTAATACTGTAATTAGTAATTATGGAAGTGCTTGCTGGTAAATGGACTTTACTCGTTTGTTTATTTAGCAGAATTTTTAATGGGGAAAGATAGAGCTGCCTTTTGTAAAAATGCTAATAGTATTTGAGTTGCAAAGGAAGTATCTCAGAAGCTTAGGTGAAGCTTAAACTTGTGACCTGACAAGCATTTTAGAATGTAGGATTGAAATACACAAATTATTCATATTATGTGTACTATTAATATTCTCACTATTAGTGAAACTGAATTCTGAGCATAATATATTTTAATTTTCACAGTCACATTGCATGGGAGTTATTTTTCCTTAAAATGCAACCAGATTGACTCAGTATATGTGTAATGCTTAAAAAAACTAGTGTTTTTTTGCAACACTGGTCACTTCTTTATTACTTAATCTATTTTCTTATGTGCACTTCTGTTCACTGTTTTGAAGTTTCAGATCATATCTTTATTGAGACATCTTTTATGAAGACTTATTCTTGTGTTGGTATTTATTGTGTTGAAGATTGGTTCTTTATGTTAATCTGTTACATTTCCCGGTATAATGTGTATCAATGTGTGTAATGTAAGTAATATTGCATTTATTAATATAAGGATTATAGTTCCTTATGGATGAAATCCATTTTCTTCACATTTAAAGAAAGGAGAATGGATTATAGAGAACAGATATGTTCTCAGTTCCTGAGCGTGGATGGGTCTGCAAGGTCTATGTTGCTTAACACAGAGCATATGTGTGACCTTTCCTACGTTGTTTTGGGAAGATCACACCGAGGCTTTTGAGATTTGACTGTTAGCAGGTAATCATGATAATGGTCTCTTCTTCAGAGAGAAAACAGTACCCTGATGACTTTACTGACGCACTTGGGCAGGAAGGTGAATATGATCAGCTGGTTCAGTACTTGCATAAAAAGCTAATTAAACTTTTTAATCCTGCCTTTGAGGCAGGTATTGGAAAGGTCCAAAATACCATGAGTTTTGAAGAGAGGAGTTTTGGTTACAGTCTGTTACAATGCTCTGTGCTGCAGAAACATGTTTTTGCCGGGATCAAATATAAACTTTGATACTTGATTAAAAGTTTCTAAACATTTGGCTCAGAGGAACTTTGGCCAAGCTTTTATTTGGGGCATATCATGTTAGGTATATTTAAGTACTCTTTTTGTGAAAGGTTTGCAGCTCTGGAGACTCAGTTGATTATTACCTTGGTTTTACTTATTTTTATTTGATTTGCCATGAATATTTGTGGCCAGTTACTTTTCATGGCTTAGAGCCTCATAGGCTTCATGTAGCTTTACAAAGTTTGCAGCTGGTGACCATCAGTCTCATTCCATGCCATGTTCATCACCACTGTACTTGATTTTCTTCCTTTTGCTGCTGTTCTGTTTCCCTTGCTGATGTTATTCCTGTGTTCTTAGCAGTCTGGAATTGGGTTTGGTTTGGGTTTTTTGTGGGTTTTTTTTTGTTTGTAGTTATTTTTTGTTTGTGTTTTGTTTTAGGTTGGTTTGTTTGGTTTTTTTTCCAGGGAGACAGTTTCCAGGTTCTACAAGTTTTTGTAGCCTGTCATCTTGTTGCACTTCTACATTTCTTGTCTAGTTGCTTTGTAGTGGTTTCAAGCTTTATTAAAAAATCTTGAATTTAAAAGAAAAGTTTTTTGAGCATCTCTTACAGTACAGATTAAAACAGAACTGAACTGTCCCACATGGTACTCACCTGTCAGCCAGCTGACACACAAACAGATGTATTCCTGAGGTGACAAGATTGAATGTCCCTACAATATGGTGATGTTTAGATCCTAAACAGTATCTGGCTGTGTTCACTTCTCCAGCTTCTCACATCCTTGATTTGTTGTGTAAATACCACACAGTGTTCATGTAGCACTTATTTTGTATGATTTGATGGGCTGTTTGTTACAACTCTTGCCTGTTGAAGTAATCAATGAAATAGTTGTATGCACGTGAGAATTCATTTTGTTCGCTGAAAAGTAATTTCTGAATGAGAGTGTGACTGTGAAAAGCAGATGATGCCGTGGCTGTGTCTGGCACCAGTAAGGGACAGTGTTACTTGTCGCAGGTTGATGCTGATTGACTCTGCTGAACACTTGCCCAAGCCATGCGTGACTTAAGACAATTGTTTTCTTGATGGCTGTTTTGTATGACAAATGCACTCTTCTTTCTAAATGCCAGATCTTCCTTTCAGCCTTGTATAATTATTTGTCTCCCTAACTGATAGGGAAGAATGGAATAGATCTGACTATGTGGACTTCCATTCTCTTCTTATGGAGCAGCTGTATTTTTCTATACTGCCTTGTGTGTATCCTTTGCAAGATGTGGTTATATCTACAATTCTATCCTGTGCTGTAATTTTTGACTTAGTAATTTGCTAGAAAATCAGTTGGCTGATAAGTAGAAACTTTTGAACCATATCACTGTTAACATCAGGTTGCATGCACAGAATCGTCATTCAGCCAATATATGTGTACATACATCTTTCCCCCAAAAAAGATTCATGCTAGTGGATATTGTGTCCCTGACAGAGAGCAACTCTTGAGTTGAACATGTTGAACCTCAATAAGGAAGACAACCTTCTGGCTTGTTAGTCTTTGTGAGAGGTTGTTCTGTTTCTTGTAACATCAATGGAATGCTTCAATTGAGACAAATACAAAGTTTCTTAATTGTCTGGGAAATCATTCACCTTTAACTATAGTTATAACAAGTGGTACCAGTGAGATTTTCATAACATGCTCAGTTGATTCTCTCTAGGCTGTCATGCCTATTCCTTAATGAAAACAGGGGGTTAGAGGGTTTTTAAAACTTGTTACAGCATTTGTGGAACTATTAACAAAACACACTTAATTTTAAGTCAGCATCTGTCCTGTAAATGAGCTGTAGCCTGGAAATAATATTATATGTCAGGCATAACAAGCAGCTATCCTAAAAACCTTAACAGTCTGAGTACACAAGAAACAAAAAGCAAGAAGAAAAGGGCAGGTCATCTGCAGGTCTCAGAGAACTTGAACATGTGGAGGTGGCGATTACAGTGTGCTTGCTGTATTGACCATGTGTGCTAAAAACATGAGGGCAGGAAAATGTAGGATTTGGAATATGACTTGGGTCTAAAATGATTTTATTCCAGCAAAAGTCGCAATGTATGAGGAGAAAAGCAGGTTAAATTCTGCATTCTCCTGTTTCCTATGTGTATAAATTCAAACTAGTTAGTTCAGGGAAGTAATACTAAGTCCTTTTTTGCTTTAAAGGTAAGAATCATAGCTGCTTTGTGGAGCTTTCAGTGACATACCTCTGGGGTTGTCCACACATAGTGTTCTGTAAACCATAATTAAGATGCAAGCTAGAACACATGTTGCCCCAGATTCACAGAAGCCAACCTTACTCACTGCTTTGACACAGAGCAGATGGCTTGTTATAATGTAGTTGTTGATGCAGTAAGAACTGAGAGCCTGGCTGGTGTTGCTTATAATCACTACTGATTAAAAGACTGTATTGCCTTCAAGAAGGCATCACTGTTCTGTCCTCATGGTAAGGATTTAGTGAGGGCCTGGACCAAGAGGATATTTATGCTTAGAAGATGCATTAATATCAATTGGATCTTAAATTTGTGCTATTTGTATGAAGATAGATTTTTCTGAAGGGTTGGAATAAAGCATTTTTATGTAATTTGATGCTTTTTATGTAGACTTTAGGCATATAAGACAAATGGAGATAGATATGAAATGTGTCTGCTCTAAAAAGCTTTTCTTATACATTCATTTTTTTCCCTCTTCACTAAAATCTGATTTTCTTTGAAGAAAACTGTTGTGAGGATGAAAAAGGTTAAGGTATCTTGCCAGGCAGACTCAGTCTGCTTTGGAAGGGTTTGACTATTGTGGATGGCAAGAGCTTTCCCAAAGCCCTGGCGTAGTCATACCGGGATACTGCATCAGGAACTAGATCATCCAAACAAGTTGAGTAGTAAATTAACAGCTGGTAAAGTGTATGTTTCTGACTCTGTAGAAGGGTTAACAATTCTGGAAAAGGAGGAGACCAAAATGAAAAGGCAGCTTTAACTCTTTTAGTCATTAATGTGCAATCTGGATGTGCTAATGCTCTTCATGATGGCTCAGGACAAGAATTACTCTTAGACTGCCAGCTGTTGGAAAGAACACAAGGGCTTGACTGGCATGCAGTAAAAGAAAGGTGAATAAGCTGTGCCTTTTAATGTTCAACAGTGAATGCAGAGCACAATAAATAACTGGATCAGACCTTATTTGTGATATCATTCCATTAACTTCAGTCAATTGACTTCAGCAGGCTTAGCTTGGAGATACATTAGTGCCATAATGTTTATATAGAAGAAAAAAATGGAAGCTTTCTATAAACATGGCTAAATTTCTGTTGAACAATAAGGGTATTTAGTTGAGGAAGGAAAAAAAAATGAAAGGAAAGAATGTACTTATTTGAGAAGTACAGGCATAGGTGAAAGTCAAGCTTTGAGTTTGCTCTCAAAGAGTTGTGTGCTGAATAAATAGGCATCAGCATCAAAATCCTTGATCTTTTATCACATCATTCAGTGTCTTCTCTGGGCTATTTTAAGAGGAAAACATTTAGAAAAGGTTGTATTCTCATTCATATCTGAGTTGCTTGCTTTTGCTGAAGTAAATGAGGTGTCTGGTCATTGAAACATCCATTTTGATGAAAATGTGAACTATATTTTGCATCAGAGACAAAAATATACAATGTTCTGTCTCTTGCCTTTAATTATCACAGCTCAGTGATTTATATAGTGCTAGGGAATGGCAAAACTTTGGCCGACTGCCATGATACACAGTAAGCCCAGAGAAGGTAGGATTTGGTAGCTATTAATAAAAATTTAATTTGATGGTATTCCCACCCAGGTGAACTTAGATACATCTCTAAGTCAAGGTGCAGCTCTTTGCCTCTTTCATGTTTTGAAGGTATTTAAGATTTTTTTTCTATTTAGTTTTTGACATGCACTCTCAAGATGTGAAAAATGTAACGCCTTGGTACTGATCAAGTTACAGAATCATATAAGGTGAAGGACCTGTCAGCAGAGTCCCAAGATGACTCTAGAGTGAGAGACTGCAAACTTAACCTCCTATTGCTGGTATTTCCATTGGGATGTAGGTTCTGAAAAATCTTAGAGAAGTTTTTTTATTCATGCAATGTACTTATTAATAGCTCAGACTTGATATGAGGGGACTTTCCAGGGATCACATCACTCTTTATTTGTCTTTATGGAGTGACATTTTTTTCCTAAGAATTTTTTCAAGCTGTGTTTAGTTTAAATGGCAAATAGTATTTATTTTAGCTATAATCTCCTCCTTAGTCATAGTGTGATGTTTTCTGTACTGCACAGTAAACTGTATTAAAAAACATATAATTCAACAATTATTGCGAGAGAAAAGAAAAGATGAAATTGGATTCAGAAGGTTGGGTTGTTTCCTTGCTCTTGTATTATTTTTCTTCTGCTCCAGATCAGGCTATTTTTGTACTTTGTTGTCATTGTCCCTTTTTGGGGGCCTGAAGAGTAGCACATTTTAAAAATAGGCTTTGCATTGGAGATTAATTTGTTTCTGAGGAAAAGTATCATCTCTTGCTGTAATCTTCATGAGTAAGATCTCATGAATCTCTGTGCTCTCATATCTAAGGGGTAGACCATTCATTACATGGACAGTGGGAGGATGATTTTTTTTTCTTGGGGGGTGGGGTTATGTTTTAGTTTTTTCTTGGTTTATGTTTGGGTTTTTTCCCCTTTTAAAATAAATTGGTTTTTTTTCCTTATTTAAAGATTTTCCAAGAAGTTTTCTGAAGTGGCCAGTTGCTTGTGTCTTTACATGTATATGTTCATGTACGTAAATGTATACACTGACTTTTAAGTGATCCTTAATTGCTGTTCCCGTCTCACGTGGTAGAAGGCAGAAGCAGAGGGAAGAGCAGCTGGACTTCTGCAATAAAGCCTAGCTCAGGAATGCAAAGACCCCAATCAATTTTTATTATGTTTAGGCAATTTAATATGAAAATTCGTGTTTAAAAATTCCATTTAAAAACAAACAAAAACATTTTAAAAACCCCCAAACTTTTCTCCTGAAAATTAGGATATGGAAGGAGATGGTATCCCTGAATATGTGCTGCTTGCAATTATAATTGTTTGGATTGCTCCAGTAAATAGTAACTCCCTTGAAATGTCCATTTTTTCCATGTATTTTTAATGCTTTCTTAGTGAGCTTCAATGAGCTTCAGTTTTGATCAAATTGAAGCTGGTGTTTGTTTTCATCCAGGCTATAAGTGGAAGAACTGGAAGACTTTCAGCTTTGCTTATGGCCTGACCTGTTTGAGTTATAAAATAGTAATCTTCTAGGAACGTTGGTTAAATCAAATTGGGCCCTACAAAATTGGTTAAAGGTGAGAAAAAATAATTGATTGGGGATTGTGAAGGGATGGAGAGTATCTTTCTGCCTCTTGCACTTGAAAAAATTAGCTATGTATGGAACTGGAACCATTCCTTGGAATTTTATGTTCTCCTTTCCTGAGAGGAAGTGTTCACTTTCATATTGGAGATGTTAGGCATTTCACAAAATAAGCATTCACAGACTTGATGGTCTTGCATCAGTCTTTTAGAAGATAACACTAAACTGTCCTAAATAATATTTTTAAATGTTACATAAATATTCTCTCTCTAGAACACATTGGAACAATTGTTGAGTTATATCAGAATTAAATCTAAATTCAAGTGCCTAGAATTATCATTGTTTATTTTTTAGAATATGAATTACCAATATTTGTATTCTTCTAAGGTTCAAATATCAGCCAATAGGAGAGGGTGAAAATAAAGTGTTGGGCTTATCCAGGGGCAGCTCTTGAGAAGAGATGGCAGAATGGTAACACAGGTGGTACATGCTGATTTCATTTTTAAATTCTGAAGTCAGCTGTTGGGATGTGTGTCATTAAAAGATATTTTTAGGGAGACAGAGATTTAAAATATAGAAACAGACACCTTCTTCTCTCTCTCTGCTACTCATACACTTTCCCACTTCAGAAAGAAGTGGAGAACACTCTTCTTAGAAGAGAATACTGGAATACTCTTCTCTGCTGATATTGTATGTAAGTTCTGAAGAAGCCATACAAAAGCCTGTGATGGTGCTTCACCACTAACTGCATGTACTACAGGCCAGGGACCCCAGGATGTGTCACAGCAGGGTGGCCTGGCAGGATTCCTGTTTTGGGGGACCCTTCTGGGGACAGAAGCTGTAAAGCGCCACAGTTACCAGAGCTCCTGGCTGTGGCTGTGCTGACCAGAGCTGACTGGTTCAGCCTGCAAGCACAAACTTCTCCTGTGTGCATTGACATTTGATGCAATCTTACTGTTGTTTCCACTCTTGTGTTTGGATTTCACTGACTCAGAGTGAAATACTGGTTGCTAAAGTGGTCTCTTACCAAAATTTCATGTTCATCTGAGTATATCAGTTTCTCTCTTTTGTGTTTTAGTCCCTTTATTCCTCAGGGAAAATACACTTATTCCAACACTGAGTTGAAAGGATGAACTTGGAAAATAGCAGACTTGAATGCCACATGGCTTACTTTCTGCATTTTTGCTACTTATTTATATTAAGTGTCCTGGTCTTCTGACACGTGTTAAAGACACATGTTAAAAGTCTTCTGCGTCTTGTAATTTGTACATTATAATCATGATAGACAATTATAACATGTAGGGTGCAGGGTGAAACTGCCTTGTCTATGGCTAGTGAGTAATCAGAGTAGGTCTTTGAGTCTTCCCTGTCAGAGTGAATTCTCTTGGGAGGCAGCAGGAGACAGTTTATGACTAAACTATGTACATGGAATACAGTAGCCAAAATTCCATCTGAGCTGAGAAGACTGGGTACTTGAGTACTTACCCTATTTCAGGTAATGGAGTGCCTCAGTTTTCTTGTACTGCTGGGAGAGAAATGATTTCTGGGTGGAGTCTTATTTCATGAAATCATGGAAAAAGCTTTTGCTGATAAAACCATTATGTTGTAAGAAAAAATTACTCTTACAGTTTTACTGTCTTATTAAAATTGATTTTCAGTGAAAATTCTTAGTTCTTAATTAGCTCCAGCAGACACCAGTGTATTGTGTTTGCCTTGTCCCTCTTCAAAAAAACCCAAAAAGCAAACCAACCCAGCATTGTTCCAGGAATGGAAGTAGTCAGGATAGTAAAGGAAGTGGTGTGTAAACTTGACTGAAATCCATTGTATTTTGCTGGTTATTTATCATAGTAGCTGTATTAATTTATTTTGAAAAACAGTGTTTCCTGGATATTTCTTCTGAAAACAGAGCCCTGGAACTCATAGGAGGATATTGCCATTGTTCACGTGTTATTTGAACTGAAGTGAGGAAATGGATGAAGTGTGACCAAGCACTAGGATTTTCAGTTCAAGAATGTCATGGTTTCCATAGAAACAGCTAGTTCTGTCATAGCTACTGAGTTAAATGCTTATGGGATTTTTCTTTTTTCCCCCCTCTAAATAAAATTTGCTTATGCTTTATTTTGATTTTCTCTTTTCCTTCACTTCAAACTTCTGAAATTTGCTAACAAAATTTTTAGTGGTGCAAAGTTGCCATAGCCATTCCTTGTTTGGGAAAGCAGTTGCACATAAACCCATATTTGTTTCACTTTGTACTAACCTAAAGGTGGATGTGTCATTGGAACAGGCTATGAAGTTCCCCTTAGTCAGGAACAGAGTGACACAGGGTGCTGTCACACTTACCTGGTGTCGTGTTGGGATTGCCCTACTTTCACAAGTGGTGTGGCTTTGAATGAGTGATGCAGGTCCATCACCCAGCTGGCAGTGAAACTTCAGAGCTTTGTTCAATCACAAGGACAATTTATGTTTCATGTTCCATGGCAATGCTTTTTGCATTATATGAAGTAGATTTATTATTGGTGCAGGGTACTGTAAGGGTTTCAAGGAGATAGGTTCTGATTAAAGTAAACGTACTGGGTTAGTAATAAGGAGCATTGCTGAGGAATTTGCATGCTTGGTGTTTCTTCAGGTTGAAGACATTAAGTTATAAAGTATCTGCATGCAAGATGAATGAAGAGATGTGAAGAGAGACTCTGAATTTGACAGATGAATAACCATCTCGGGAAGGATGTTGAAAAGCAGCAGAGAAGAAATAATGGAAAAAATTCACAACTTCTATTTATCCAAATTAGATCATGACAGATTCATTAGCCAATTTTCTTTGGAAGGAGAGTGTTTTCCAGATGAGGGAAATGCAGAAGAGGTGTAATCTGTCTGGACTTCAAGGAGTAGTTGATGTTGCGTAGGGAGTGATCAGTTGGGGGAGCCAGGATTTGATAGAGAATGTGCCTTGGGTGGAGAAGATGAATAAGGTACAGTGTTCAATGTGAAAGTGTCAGGCTGGCAGTTATGCTTCGTGGAACTCTTTAAAGATAATTTTAGGAACAACTGTCTGTGATGTTTTCATTTATGCTACTGACACAAGGAAAATCAGTATGCTGACGAAGTTTGTTGATGATGAACTTTTGGAAGCACCAGTAGTGCTTCCAAATGTGGAAAATGACTGTGATGTTGTATGGAGATTGGATTATCTCAAAGACTGAATGAATAGGAACAGTATTAATTTATTTTAAATAAAAATATCTTGTGCATCATGGGTGATTAAAAGCTGCATTTTGTAATGCAAGTTTGAAATCTTATGTCATAGGAGCAATTGGATTAGAGAAGAGTATTGCAAGATTACTGCACTACAAATGAAAGACAGTTATGATGTTTGTATTGCAAATGGAGAGGCTTTTGCTGTCCATTTAAGGAGTTTCCAGTATTATTTTATAAATTCCTGAAATACGGTGTATAATTTTAATTATGCATACTTAAGAAAGTTTAACCAAAACTAAAGCAGATACAGATTAAAGTGGATTGTGGAATCATTCACTTTTGGAAGGACCTTGAGAAATTTTCTGGCCCAACCTCCTACTGGCAGCCGGGTCACCATTGAATTCAGACCAGATTGCTTGGGGCTTTTTTGGTTGGAGCATGAAAATCTCCAAGGCCAGAGCTTCCAAAGCATCTCTGGATGACCAGTGTTTTGATATGCTCACATAAAGTGAAGACTTTTTACCTTATCACAGTTCAAAGGCTCTTGTTTCCATTTGTTACCAATGTCTGTTGGTCTTCTGTCTTGGACATTAGTAAAGAGGTCCTTGTAATGGTAATTTAGGCATGAGAAGGCTGCTAATAGGTCCCCTCCAGGCCTACCAAGCCCAGTTTCCTTAATCTCTACTGATGCACTTCAGAATTTGAAGACAGTGTTCCCACCAAGGGTCAGCCTTTTAATGAGGAAAATCTGCTTGTTAATTTTAGCAAAGTGTGTTCTTGTCTGCAGATGTAGAAGAAAGCCATCAAAACCCCAAAGGTTTTTTTGCTAAAGCACGATGTAGGTGTGGCATCAGTGAGTGTAACCTGTTCAAGAATAAATTTAAGCTGGGAATGAGAAGGCAGCACTCAGTGAAGCTTTGTCTTTGGCCTACAGCCATTAGGAAACTTTAATGTGTCTTAAGAGAACCAACTTATTTCTTACAATTATGAACTTGGACTAGGAAGTAAGTGTATTGGATGCTGTGGAAAAAATAATGTATGTATTTTAATCTTAAAACAGCTAAAGAAAAGCAGTTAGTTTAAATTTGGGGTTGAATAGCATTTGGTGGTGATAGGACTCTCTTCCTTCTCTGCATTTTAATTGTAAGATGGGAGCAATCTTAAGCTGCTACTGGAGCATAAAACTGATGGCAAACTAACTTGTTTAACTGAATAGATTGGAAGTCACTTAAACATTTAAAAATAGATTTACAACCTACACAATGTTTCTTGATGTTAAAGTGACTTCTCATTTATTTAACATTAGCTGTGAGACTGGAAGCACTGTGGCACTCAGACATTTTGTAGTTATGCCTTTAAGAATGACCAAACTTTACAGATGACTATAACAAAGAAAATACAACTTGTTCTACATTACATATATGGGACCCAAATTTCTCTTCCAAAAGTTGTGGTCACAGTAGTTATTACAGTCTTTGCATAAATGTAAGTTTACTTTATAGGTGGTTTTCTGGTTGGTGGCTGGGTTTATTGTTGTTGTTGTTCTTTGCAGAATATAATCTACACTGAAAACTTTTATTGTGTATGCAGAGCAATTGATAGGGTAGTCACTGGAGCTGTGATTATGAGATTGGGGGGGGAGAGGGTGAGGTTTGCATGCTCGAGATCACAAACAGAATGTGCTATTACATAACTGTGCAGAGGAGATGTAGTCTGCAAATTGTATTTAATCCTATTTCTGATACTGTGGCTGCCCTTGACTGCTTTCACCTGTAATGTTGCAGTTGGTACTACAATGCAGAAGTGTGAGGATATGATCTGTATCACTTGGCTGTAGCAAAAGGCTGGAACTCCCTTTGGTACCCTGAAAAACAGAAACACCATCATCAGGACGGTTGTTATATCCCCAGTCAAAGAGCAAACTTGTCAGGGCCACAGAATTGCAAAAGTCTCTTGAGACCAAGACACTGGACAAGAATAGGTGGAGGGGCTGTAAGCATACAAGGGATACAGATACAACCTCCTTCATGACTTTTGACATAGGAAATAGGATACAGGGTAGCTAAGACTATTAAGAATAATTTCTTAGAGTAAAAAAAATGAAAATTTGATGCTTTTGTATCAAAATTTCTCTACCTGACCAAGATTTTTTTTCTGCACATTGAGTAAATGTGTATACACATATGCTCTTACTTTTTTCTTTCTTCTTTTAGTTCTGAGCCTTCTGTAATTTTGCCTGAAATATTTGTTTCAGGACCCCTATAGTTTGTTTGCAAAATTAAATAGTACAGCAGTTGCCAGCTGTTAAATTTCCCAATGGTCTTTAGGTGAATGAGATTAGACTCTAAATTTAAAGGCAAGTTTTGGGATTCTTTACTTCAAACCCTTTGGGACAGTGCCATATGCAACTCAAAACTAAGATTCCTTCAAGACAAAATTAAGAAACATACATAGATATATATATCTTAGAGACAAACATGCAAACTAAATGTGTCAGTGGCATGCTGTACTATAAATATGAAAATACTTGAACCTATCATTAGAACAGCTGTTTCTTTTCACTTGATGTAACATCTGCTTGACTGACTTAAGAATTTGTTTTGGGCTTCTGCTGATATTTGGCGATTTATTTTTTTCTTAATGAAAATATTTATCCTGTGTTTTGCACATGCTTTGTAATACACCCTGTAAAATCATTATCTTATCTCAATGTGCCTTTTATATTTCATAGTAAGACTGTAAGAAATGCTCTTTAGCAACAATAACCTTATCCATCTTGGGGAGGTAGGGGGGAAGAAGGATCTAACATTTTTCACTCTTTTGTTTTTCCCTTCTGTTGCTTATATTGACTTTATATTGTGTATTAACTGCAGAGGTATGACTTCATCAAATTTGCCGAGAAGCCAAGTCAGTTTTGGTTATTTTTCAGTCATATTCATGTCCTTTCTGTATTCACTTTAGTGGGCCTGGCAATCTCAAAACTCAGTAGTGAGAATCAAAAGAAATGTGTCTCCCTGATGTTGCGGTAGCTGAAGAATAACTTCAGTTCTGTGTTAATGCTGTGCCATAATCATACTTAAAATGCTGAGCAAGGCTTATCTTCTGGGCTTTTTTAGTCATCTCCTTGTAGGATCCAAATCAGATAGTTCTAGGGAGCTGATGGTTGGTGTTATGTCTACTGCCTAGGAAAGCACTGTGGTCTTCAAAACAGGTAACCCCCACCACAGCTAAACTACACACTGATGAGGGAAAAGAAATCCTTAAATAACCTGTATAAATTCAGAGTTTGGGGACTGCTTAGCCAGAGGGAGCAAGCTAAGGGGGGGTGTCTCATGAGCCAGTTTGAGTACAGGAAATGGATATGGGGGATTGGAGTGAGAGGCAAAAGGGAAGCACCTCATCTGTAGTACCTACAGTAGGCACTGGTGCCAAAAATTTGGGATTTTTTTTTTTTAAACAGGCAGCCCATTCCAAGTACAAGTAACTGTTTGTAATGCAGTCTGAACTTCCTAAATATTTGGCAGTATGTTGGTGTTGTAAAGAGGTGCATTAATGCTTAAAAAATAATTAAGGATAATGAGGTGTAGAGAAAGTGGAATCAAATGCAGTACACCCCACCTCCAAATGCTGGAGTATGGCAAACTGATGGAAATAACTTATTTTCTACATGCACATTTTCATAGTGTCATCTGAATATGTAATAAATAACTGATGTGGTGCTATTTGCAAACTGTTGGTTAAATAGGAGAAATTAAAATGCATTAGAGAAACTGTGTGTCTGTGAGCCTGATGGAAAGGACCTAGCTGAGAGGGGGGAGACAGCTCAGAGAGAGCTCATTATTAAATTCATTATGAAGCAACTGTCAGATCAATTTTGATGTTTCCTGATTCATTTACTGACAAAGGTAAGTGTAAAGAGGTCTTGCTGCTAGGATTTGTTGATGACATGAAGTTTGAAAAGTGCTTGTAATATAGAAAGATCTTTGTGGGGGATTTCTGAGGCTCTAGGCCTAGACAGGGGGGAAATCTGAAACATTTTTGTGGTGCAGAATCCTTCTTTACACCTAGCCTCCTTTGTCTCTAAGGGATGGAGTAATAGGAGTGGGATGAAATTTGGAGCCATGTGCTTTAGGGTGATATAGCCAAGATAAAAGCTTGGAGGCTGAATAATTGAAAGGATCAGAGCGGAGAAGGGTACAAAGTACCCGAGCAAACAGCACGGTGCAGTTATGAAGAAGGTAGCTGTGCTCCTGGGACACAGTCACAGAAGATGTTTCCAGCAGACAGAGGAAATTACTGGGGGTGTTATACAAGCATCTGGTGAGACATCGTTTAGTGCGCTTCAGAAATAGTCATCTGTTTGAGGAGAAAGTAGAAGAAATTGTGCAGAGACAGGCTCCTAGGACGAGTGGGGGAATAGGTATCTCACTAGAGAAAGCTTGGAGAGCTTATCTGGAGTAGTCCAGCTAAAGAAACCATATAGGTAAGTGTTGTCTATACACACACAGGTGGAGACAACCAAGACGGGGGGAAAGTACTGAAACTGAAAGACAATAGAAGCAAAACAACAACTGAACATAGTCCAACTTTTTGAAGTTGCAATTCATTACAGTAGTCAGATTTTTGGAGTAAACAGGAACAGTAGAACTTGACCTGCTTTTTCTGCTAAATATAGGTGAAATTTGAAAATGATTCCTTAATCGTTGTGGAAATTTCAAAGAAAATGAAACTTTTATGTGTATAGCCAAATGTATTCTGAATTTTACGAAGAATTGCTTTGAGTAAACAGTGTTCCCTCAGCTTCTCTCCTTTAAGTTTTTCGTGATTTCCTGGTATGCAATGATACTCTTAGAGTGGCTGTGGTGCTTTCTCAGAGACAGCTACCGCTTGGCTGTTTTCCTGGGCTAATGGGAGAACTTGTATTTTCCAAAGGGTGTTAGTAGGAGGACAGGGAGGGGAACCTAGTCTTTTATGCTCACTCTTTTTATATTTGCTACACTTTGAAATAGAGACTCAATTGCTTTTAGGAGGGGTCATTTCCTTCGTTGACCTTGAAGTGTGCTTGACGGTAGAGATTGTAATTTGGATACCTCCATTAGGTGCTTAAAGATAGGTAGGATGGATCCAAGCCAAAGCATTCAAGAGGGAATAGACAATCTGTCTAGAGAGCTGCTGAAATAAGTGGGGAGTAGGTAACTGAGGCAGGGCTGTCATGTTCAGTGGATATGCTGCACTGAGATTTTTTCAAGAATTCTAGAAAACCTGGACATTGCTGTAAATTTTTCCCTTGACATTTGATGTAGAAAACAGTGTACTGAATTCTAACAAAGTAAGCTTTGTTGCAACTTACCTTAAAGTGAGAGCCACACTTTGAGAGTGTGACTTGGAAAAAAGTACCCAAGCAGTTAGTCTGCTAACTGCTCACTAAACTAACTGCTCTGCTAAGCCTCACTAAAAGTCGATAAAATGTGAGCTTGTATCTTTAAACACAACAGCAGCTAAATTCCTACTTGCCATGGGCACTGGTAAGTGCTAGCTACTGAAATGTATTTTGTGACCTTGCTAGCAGTTGCTTGAGGAGCCAAAATTTAAACTCTTTTGCATTGTAAATAATGTCATAGCGAGCTCTTTACATGTGTTATTTTAATGCTATATGTAAAAGAAATTACATTCAGTAATTTGCAAATAGAAGAGAAGAAACTTATGGCTGAAGGTGCTGGTGGTTACATGGAGCAAATTAACGAAAAAAACAAACTATAGTGTGATGTTACTACTGTGTTGCATGTGGACCTCTACCACTTACTTGTAGTGAAAGACAGTGGTGGGACAAAGTTCTGGACTCCGAAGACTGGCAGAGGGGTTCCAGCTTCATGGCAGCTGGGACCAAGGAAGGATGCTGTCTCACTCCCTGGTCATTTGTAGGAGGTGCACTGGCCCAAGATCAGGAGACAGCATGATGGGGCTTTTATTTGGGCTCACAGGCTATTCAGGTGCAAACTTTGATATCTTAATGCTCCCTATTTAAGTTAATTTTTCAGGTTTATATTTTTCCTCTTCATTCAAGAGCTATGTTGCCAGTGTGCCCTTGATAGAATTTTTTTCTACCCTATTGAAAGCTTTATTTCAATGGCACAGTTGATTCGATTACTATCAGAATCTTCTGGTGTTTATAATCAAAAATGCCAGCTGTTAGAATCTAATCTTCCTAGATTATGGGTATGTGAACAACATTTTATTGACCCCTTTTCCCTCTTTTTAACACATGTTAACATGTTAAGCTGTGTTCTTAAATCATTTGGATCAATCTTCTTCCAAACCCAACAACAGTATTTTAGTAACTGTAAAAAAATAAATAATTTAAGTCTTCTCTGTAAACTTTCCTAATACTGATTTATTTTTTTTTACCAGATAAATTTGCGCCTCATCTTGGTAAGCGGGAAAACAAAAGAGTTCCTATTTTCACCAAATGACTCTGCTGCAGATATTGCAAAACATGTGTATGACAACTGGCCAATGGGTGAGTAGCTCTGTGGCTTTGGCTTTGGCTTTTTAACTGGTGAGCAAGGAGCTTCCCTTTATTTTCAGACTAAAGTGTCAATAAACTGATCTCTGTGTTCAACAATCAAATTAAGTATGTTTATTCACTATCTGCGCATAGACTTATATAGAAATACAGTTGTCTTGCCTTGTTTTCCACAGTTTTTTCCGTTGGGGAGATTTTTAGATGTCAGGACTGTTTCCTATTTTATTTCTAAAATCTGCTTCCCCAAACTGAAGTACTTCTTTCCCCCTATCTTTATACACTTTTCTTGATCAGTTGTGTTAGAGGATGTAGTAAGTGTGAGGAAATGTTGGAGATTTAAAACCTCTTATGTGAGGACAGCTAAAATAAAACATGGGAAGTCACAGGAATGCATTAGTGAAATTGAATCTGAAATACTTTTTCCTTACTGCCTTATCTTGGAAAGGATCTGTAATACTGATATTTTCCAGGAAAAAACAAATATAAAAGCACATTTTAAGAGACTTTAGAAGACTGGATGCTGTTTATGTGAATATACTTAGTGTCATGCAGGAATACTGGCTTTGGAAAATGGACTTGAGAACTTAAGATGTGTATTCACATATGTGAATAGTTCCCCAAAAACAAAGTGCTTCTGTTCTCCCTGACTATGATTTCATGGGAAAATAGCCAAAACACAGACATAGCATTACATACGATGAAAGAAAATGCTTCTTTTGGTACAGGACTTCATTTGGGTTACTGTTTTGATGTTAAAAAGACTGTTATTTAGACAAACTAAAACATTGCACTATCTGTTTCTGTGGTGCCTTTGTCAAAGACTTGTGGTAGATGATAGTTTATGCCAAAAAGTTAATGTTGATAATCCATATTTTAGGCCTTAAACTGGTCTTTGGGGTCAGGAAAAAAGTTTCAGGGGACTTGTTTGCTGTTTGATTTGCTGGGATGCAGTATTATGTGTTTAGTAAAATATGTAATGAAGGGAAGGAGGAGGTTTTAAGTCCTCTGAAGTATTAAATACAGATGTAAAACACTGTAATGCTAAGAAATAGGTTAGCATAGCATCTGTGTAGCTGCTGTATATATTTTAATGTGTGCCTATAACATAGTTGTCATAACCAAATGTTCTTTGTGTACTTTTATCTGAGTTAGTAAAGGCATAACTAGAGTTTTTTTTCTTACTCAAGTTTGTGCCTGAACATGTGATGTCATGTTCTCTTGTGAAGCTCTTGTGAAGAGCTTGAAAGTTGCAGATTCTGACTTTAGAGCTGGAAAGAAACCCAGACTTTAAAGTCTCTTCTTTAAAAAAAAAAGCAGTAGAACCAGACATGGAAGCCTCAGTTCAAATACCTGCTGTCCTGAGGGAGTGCTTTAAATCTTGATGAATATTTAATTGCCTTTGCAAAGAAGAATAGTCTCAATTTAAAAGACAGAAAAAAAAATCTTACTTCAGAATAGTGTATAGATTTTCACAAACATTAGCCCACTAGCTGTTTTCAGACTGAGTGCTCCTCTTTGCCAGAGGACTGAGAAATCTTGATGAGGACTAAAGTTTCCTTGAAACAGAGATGATATGAAGTGATTGTTTTTACCACCATTTTGACTTGTCGTGATCTTGTGGGGAAAAGAGTAATGAAATAACCTCTGTCACTTGCTGGCAGGATTAAGGCAAACCTCTCCCCATCTCTTTTGGCAATACAGTTGTTGATTAAGGATCTCTTCACTTGTAGTAGAAAATACCAAATTTATATTATGGCATATCATCTAGATAGTTTACCTGTTCTCTTCTTTCCCTCCCCATTTTCTTCTCAATAATATTAGCTTTTTTCTTGTACAGCAATTATATGAGTGTAAAAAAAAAATAAAAGAAAGATTTAGTGAGTTCTTGTCTCATTTAGTCATCGGTGGAAATTAAAATTTGAATTCATGTCAGAAAGAAATGTTTCAGACTGCCAGCCAAGAAGCAAGAATTAAAAGGATGGGTAACTTGGCAAGCTTAACAGTGAGAAAATACCTATGCCAAAATCAAATCTGTCTTCTTTTGGTTGTGGTTTTACATCATTATGGCACTGTCAACTGGCTGAATTTCTCCTCTTTACAGCCATAGTACAGTGGAGTTCAGACTGTATGGAGTAAAAAAAAAACCCTCAAAACTGTTACGGTAGCAGTGTGATAATTCGGATCCTTGATGTAACCCACTTCACAGCACAGCAGAACAGGCATGTGCTTGAATTGCAAGACAATTGAATCAGACCCTGAGTGGAAATACTTGAAATTCAAATAGCTTTGGTTGCCTAATTTGATCTAATCTGATAAAATAGGCACATGGGAGCACCTGGGAATGTTGCAGCCTCTGCTGTCGGTATCAGCCTTGTCCCCACCGTGGTCTGGTGCTGAGATGGCTCCTGCTGCCCTCGTCTCTGCCTGCTTGCTTTTTGCACCAGATGCCTCTCCCTACACTGCAGCTGTGACTTTTGTTTTAAATGCTTCCCCTTCTACCCTTTTCAGTTCTACTCCTTTTGTGGTGCCAGTTGCTGCTGCCTGTATGTTAATTGTATGTTCTCAGTGAACAGGTTGGTTTCTGTGGCTTGTCCTGATCCCTTGCTGAATATTCATTTTGGTATATAAACGCTACAAAAGCAGAAAGAAAGGACATTTGTGAACAACTGTTGCCAGATATCTGGTCATCTAAGAAACAGAAGACATTGTATTCCCAGGGAGTCCATTTGAATTCAACGTTTCAAGGCTTTATGATACTTTTCCTGAAAGCAAAGTGCATATTTATTTGTTCTTCATATTGTGACAGGGAACGGAAAGGAGTAGGAAAAGAGCATTTAAACTTAAAATTTATTTTTGATGGCTTAGGCATTATGGGAAAATGCTTGCTTGCTTTTTTTTCGAACCACTCTTTGCCACATAAAAACATCCACAGATTGGCCTTTGAGAAGTTCCTTAAAATGTCTTGGTGGGTGTGCGCTCTGAGGGAGCCTCTGTTCGGGCGCTGTGGTGGCGCTCGGGGGCTGCTCGGGTCCCTGCCCCCTCCAGACACGGGACTGCTTGGGTCCGGCCGGCATCGAAGGGCGCGGGGCGGCCTCCGGAGCGGCCTCTCGGTGCCGTGGTGTGGGTGCTGTGCTGCTCCAGCGACCCATCCCGGGCGCTTCCGCTCCGTGCGGCAGCCTCCCCTGGCTGCAGAGCCTCCCCTGGCTGCAGAGCCTCCCCTGGCTGCAGAGCCTCCCCTGGCTGCAGAGCCGCCCCGGCTACTCAGTGAGCTGCTGAGCAGGGCTCGGCCTTGGGAAACCTCACAGTGGCCTGGATCTTAAGAGTCAGGAAGCAATTTGCATGTGTGAAATATTTTCTTTAGGGCTTGTAAGTGCACTAAAAATATCCTGCTGTCTGTGACGTCAGTAATATTTATACTTGCAGACATAAAATTACGTATTTGGATGCCCAGTGTCAAATAATAAATTCAAGAATAGACTTCAGGAGTGCTGGCCTCGAATTATCTTCCTGTACCTTCAGCCTGTGTTCTCTCCTTAGCGTTTATGCAAAAGAGTCCTGTTCCCAATTTTCTTCCTGGGTAAAGGTGAGAGAAATAACAAAAGATGTTTTTATTACAATGTAACTGTGGAAATTCTCTCCTCTCTTCAGATTGGGAAGAAGAACAAGTCAGCAGTCCAAATATCTTGCGGCTTATTTATCAAGGGAGGTTTCTTCATGGCAATGTGACATTAGGAGGTATGAAAGTAATTTTCATTTCACATGTTACACTCAGGCAAAGAAGATATTTATTTACAGTTCACTGAATGCTACTTTACTGTTCAAGATCACAGTATGGCTTGCTTTATACTATTTTTCTTCTGCATGGAGTGACATTGTACCTTACTGCATGTTTTTCCATCTTGTTACCACTAGCTGTTAAACTTTGGGAGGCACCACCTGCTAAGTCAAGTCTCCTTTTGCACAAAGAAACTGTAGCGCTGCTTTTTTTGTTGTCTTTCTAAATGGAATATTCTGTTCCACCTCTCTTACACTGCACTTGTGGGACAAGCTACTTAATGAATATCTGAAGTATTGTAAAATGCTTGATAATCTTTATGATAATTGGCCAAACAATACTTTAAATCTTAGTGCAACGCAGGAAGACACCCTATGAATGAGAATGAGGGGAAGCATTCTTGCTGTCCAGTGCTCTCCCAGGGATACAATTGCATAGTTATGCGAAAACAACAGTAAATGGCTTCACTGCGTGTGCTAAGGAAATGCAATTCAACTCTGCCCCCTCGTGGCAGCTGTTTCCCCACAATTACGTATTTTGATGGGAATCCTTGATAGAGGTGTGACACACCTTTGTAACAGTCGTCTTTCCTTTTGAAGGTAGCATTTGCCAATGTGAATATCAACTGTATCAATGATTAAACAAAATGAGACTCCATTCTGTACCAGTTTAAAAATAAATTAATGCTTCTACTTTGTATGTTCAAATTGTTCATGGTTTGGTACTTGAATGCAGTACAGAAAGGAGAATATAATAAAAAATCACCAATTAAGTGTTTTTGAAGTAAAGAGGAACCTGAAATAATATTTCTGGACTGCTTATGGTGATGTTCTATGAAGAATTGACTGGGATGATAGAGCTATTGATTCACTTTCTACCATTCCCAGTGTTGGCTAGTGAGGTACTTATAGAATAGATTTACTCCTCACAAATATAAATTTTTAATGCTTCTATATATACAAACAAGATCATTGTCAGCTCAGCTGGAAGAACTCTGAAATTTTTATTCACTCTTTAATTTGTATTTTTACCAGGTGACAATGAGTGCAGCTAGTAGCAGTTGGAGTAAATTGAAAGACAAATATTAAGTCTTGGATCATCTCTGCAATTAAAGATGCTAGTCTTAACCCTACATTTCCAGGCAAGGATAGCTAAATGGGACTTACTTTGCCATTCATCTCAGAGTGTTGCTCTTTACCACCAGCATTTTTTCCCGTTAGTGACATTTGTGTAAATCTGAAAAAACACTGAATATTTGTTTAATATATTTAATATATTATTTAATGAGTTAAGCTGAACAGTAATAGCTGCCTGCTGCTGACTGTTGCATTAACTTAGGTTTATGAATTTTGAACACTTGGGTTAAGGGCATCTTAGTTCATTCTTAATCATTCATGCGTTTTGATTTAATCATCATATTTTTACCCCAAGGATCTTACATGTATATTAGTGTTTTTCAAAAATCTTTTTGTTGCTGTATTGTTTTAAGAAAAAGAATCCCTAAAACATTGGCTTAACTTCAGTACTAATGAAGTTATCAGGAGTAAGGTTATACAGATGAAAGGGGAACAGAAATTCATGAAACAGCCTGAAAAGACTTCAGTTTGTGGTGTTCATTAGAGGTAACCCTAAGTGAACTTACTACCTTTAAAAGGGAGGGAGAGTGGGGAGGAAATGTCTTGCTAAACACAATATTTAGTTTTTTAGCTTTTCTAGCTGCAGTTCTCTTTGACTGAGTTATAGCACTTAGTGTTATATTTGCTTTAGGTGATTGTGATTAGGAAATATTGACTGGAATTTGGACCTTCTGAAAATCACTTTATCATCCAGTGAAACAAAAGTTTCCAAGGAAACAGTCTGGTCTTTTCTTTTTTAACTGGAGTCTATTTTTGTTCACATTTAAAAATTATGTTTTCAATGTCCTAGTTGTAACCTTACATGTCTGTGTAGTGGCTTCTGAATTTGAGACTCCTATAAACTAAGATGCCTCAAAAATGACAATTTGATAGAAAAAAATGCTTTTGAGTGAAAAATTTTATTTTCAAGAAAGCATCCCTTTTGGTGCTTTCTCTGAATGGACGGTCACTACAAGAACAGCAGAGCTAATGGCACTGGAAGGGATGTAGAAAAACAGATCCCTCTGTAAAGCTGTGCTGCTCTTGCCTGCAGTGCTTGAGCCACTCTGTTTTGTTGTGTCCTGCCTGTGGAGTTGGCTAGCAAGGCAGAGCCTGTTGTTCAGCTTCCAACAGGAAATTTAATCCTTTAGCTAAATATTTGTTCTGCAGTTTGCATTTCAAATAATAAAAATTAGGGAAGTAATACATAATCAACTGTTCTCCATTTCTTGGTAGATAATGGTAATCAGCAGCATTTATTTCCTGATTTATTGGGGAAGTCAACCCACCATGTGCCATCCACATTCCAAAAGGGGGTGAGAAGTAAATTCTGACAATAGAAAATACAGAACAACAGAGGGGAAAGGAATTAAGGACAGTTTTGGTTTAACTGAGAGAAAGGGGTGAGAGAACAAAGAGAAGAGCAAGAAAGGATTACCAAACATAGGTTAGGGTGCTCAGGTGCTGTCATGGTGTTCCAAGCAAGAAGCTGGAAATTGCTAGCCAGAACTTATGTAACTATGCAAACTGCTAGCTGAAATTAGTTAACTGAAATATTAGCATAGTTCTACTTGATTCCTGTAAATACTTAATCTCCACAACTCACTAATCAGGCCTCCTGAAGTGTCTTGATATTATGAAAGATGTTCCTAATGTGATCAGTTTGTAATTCAAGAGTTTGTCTAATGAAGACAGTCCTTTTCCATGGAGTTTGCAAAGAGCATATTAATAATCTGGTAGAGTTTTCAGTTGTATGATGGTATCAAACACCCAAAATACATCATCTTTTTCAGACTTTAAACTATCAATAGCCTCTGGTTGCAGGCACAGGCGATGCTTCAAGTAAACTAAGCAACTTTCACATTTGCCTTTTTATAGGGATGGCTTTTCCCAAACTACAGCTACTTCAAAGAAGCCTGTGGGGTTCTGTATCTGTGAGCTTGCACCTGTGTTTTAACTTGTGTTTTAATCATAACTTGCATTTTTTCAAATAAATATGTAGGCAATGAACATGATTTAATACCAGTGTTATAGTGAGGCTTGTATTGAAGACACCTAATTACCAAATATTAGGTTTATTTTTTTATTAGTGAGTCTTTAGTCTATGCTGTACTGATTAAAATAGAGAGGCCTTTTCCTCTTCAGATGCTTTCAGGTTTATTGGCCATTATTCATTTATTCACTTAAATGCCATGATGCATTGTATGTGAAAATAAAAGATGTAACTTGAGTTTGGCAGGACAAATTCTATTCAAATCAGAATGATTTGTGTATTAAGGATTAAATTCTTGTTAAATTTATCACTGACTTTTATTCCTTTATAAAGTGGGAAGGACAAAACTTAGAGCATCTTTACCTTGTATTTCTCAGAAAAACAATCGAGAAAGATACTTTAAGTATACAATGTATTTGTATACTTAAGTTAGAATGTGAATATTATCATTTTCCTTTCAGAAACAAGCAGAAGTGTGGAAAGCACCATTTTTTTTATTTTGTGTTGCTAAAACTCACAGAGGCAGCATTGTGAGAACTACTGTATCTGATTTAAAAGTTTTAAATTTGATATTTTTCACGTGCAGCTGATGTACAGATTAGTATTAAAAGGCAAGTGCAGACATTTTGTATTTCAAAACACCTCTGTCATGGATCAAAGTATGTTTCAGGAAAATCTGTTTTGCAGTAGCAGCTCAGTGTTTAGATGTCTCAGGAATAACAATTTGGTGGCTGAATTAGCAACTTTTTTACATCCTTATCATTAAAGAGTGCTTAAAACCCGAGTCTTTGCATGAATGCCCGCTTCTACTTTTACTCAAAAGAGCAAGGCTAAGTTTCCTAACAGGAATATCATGTCACTAAGAACACAGTGTTTTAAGTGATTATTGTCATGCTCCAAGGCCCTGATTTACCAAACTTCAACCAGCAAGCAGTTCAAACTTAACACTATGAACTTTTGAACAGATGCTAATCCAAGTATAGTTAGTTTCAACTGGGTATTTTGAAGAAAAAAAGACTGATGTAATGTGTTAATAATTCTCCCTTTCTCCTTTTGCAGCATTAAAACTTCCCTTTGGCAAAACAACAGTGATGCATTTGGTGGCTAGAGAGACACTGCCAGAACCAAACTCTCAAGGTAGGCTGTGCACTAGAGGTATTTCTTACTCAAGTACATGGCAAAGTGGTCAGATCTCTTACAGGCTCTTTGAGTGTTTCATAATAGACAAAACTCAAGTCCTTGTGCTCTTTTGTGAAGAAAGTAACAGAATGATTTTATACATTTTTATAGAAAACTAAGAAATTAACTTTCTAGTTTAGCATTTTTATGTAGTGCAGAAATTTACTCAGACCTTAAAAGCTCTTTTTTATTGTGAAAAATTAGTCCTGATTTATTTTTCAGTTATGTATGCAAGTGTATAATAATAAATAATTCTTAATTGAAAATAATAAAGAACAGACTTGTATTAAGCATGCTCTCACACAAAATAGTCTAATTGCTTAGAAATGGCATGTCAGTAAAACTTTCTTCTTGCTCTGCAGGTCAAAGGAACCGTGAAAAAACTGGAGAAAGCAATTGCTGTGTAATCCTGTAAACCCTGTTAGCTTTACCTGCTAATTGTGATGTAATATAGTCTTTGTCTTTCATGCTGCTGGAATAGAAGAGGCCCTACCTTGCTTCAAACACCTGTAGGAAGAGCCTGTCTGTAAATCCATGGAACTGAAATAATACACGAACACTGTCTCATTAGTGTTTTGTTTTGTTTTTTTAAAAAAGGTGAAAGATCTATGAACACTTTCATTGTTTATTTTTTTCAATTCCTCCATTTTGTTTGTTGAATAATCTTACAGTACATCACTTTTTGAAAGAATTCAATCTCCAGAAAGGTTTGTGTTGTTTTCCATAGCAGGAATCATTTTGCTACCACAAAAATCTGCATTAACCGGATCTAACCAGTCAAGCTTTCTAGATGCAATTTGCACTAAATATGGTTGACAGTATATTTCTCATCAACAATGTCTAACAATGTTTGAGACATCTACTAATAACCCACAATGTATGATGCAACACTGGAAAATAGTATGTTAAAAATTAAAACAAATCTCACTTATGCCCAAATCAAAGGAAAAGCTGTTAAGTCGATTCTACCTAAGTCAACCTTGGTGGCCAAACTGGCACAGAATACTAACTAAACCAAGTCTAACTATATATATTTTCACTGCAACAAACAAAAAAAACTATGTGCCTGTAATTTAAAAGCACTCTGTAGAGGGCTGATGAAACTGATTTTTCATTACTGTGTGCACTCTGATGTCGTGTGTTAGTTGAGTGCTTATTCAGACAGCACAAACAAGTGCAGAGAGTGCATTTCCTAGCCTTAATATGGGAGGGGTAGTTTCCTGTAGTTCATAGGCTTTTATTATTGTGCATAAATGTTAGAAAACATCATTTACTAATCAATTTTATGTATTTGAATATTGGCAATTGGTGTTTTTCAGTCATTTTTCTCATCTGTACCTTAGACTCCAGTGTCATGCTTACTCATTAGGGATTTCAAACAAATTATTAAAATTTAAAAAGCAAAAAGAAAAACTTCTGCCATAGTACTAGTTTTGTTTCTTTACGTAATCTGCATTTGGTATTAGTGCTTGCAATGGTATTAAAATCAGAAGCTGATTCTTGAAGGCGTACATAATTCAAAAGGATGCCATTCTTTTATTTCATATCAATAATTTAAATGTTGATATGCTAAAGAAATTTGCACAGCACTAAAGCATGAGCTAGTTTCATCTAAACCTGTAAAAAATAAAAATAAATAAAAATTAAAAAATATTAAAGATTTTATATTTTTTCACTGGGGAGGAATTCTTCCTGGGTGAAATTACAAATATGTGTAGAATATATTTAATAAAAATCTTATAAAATACATAACTATAGAAGTTAAATATAGATTGGCGTGTAGTATAATAGAACAATATTCCATATAAATAGCTTTAGCCTTTAAAAAAATGAGTCACAGGTTGACATTGTGTTCTGTACTTAAGTGTCCACAACTCTTACAGATGTTCTGTGTAATCGTTTTTTCGAATGATTGGCATCATTCAAATGTAAACAGGTTATTTTATTCATTGTTACTGCTTTGATGAAATGCTTTATATGCAGTAGATTTACAAAAATATTGTTCATACTGATCAGAATTAAATTTGTATAGAGCAGAGTTTTAAAACAAATTGTAAATAGCACTAAACATTTTCTTTCTGCAACCTGTACTGATAGACTCTTCTGTAAACTAAATAAAAGAATATTGTAGTGCATTTCAGTAGTGTTTCAAGGGTTGTAATTGGGTCTGTAACTGCTTTTAATAATACTTCTTAGTCTGGAAATTCAGTAAGGATTGAATTTTATTTATTTTTAAAAAAAGAAGGGCACAAAACCTGCTGCAAAATGCTAACGGGATTTTCCCCTTCAATTTTCATTTTTCTTTCACTTCATAAGTGGCCTGGAAGGTTTTTTTTCTGTTGGAGAGGAATGTGAGCATGAGCAGTTGCAAATGTGCAGCTGTCACAGCCTTGTGTGGCTCACAGGAGCTGTGTGCTCGTACTGTGAGTTTTTGTAGCCTTCATTTACTGATAGCACAGAGCACGCACGTACCTCTTGAGGTGCTGGGAACGGAGGTGACACTGTTACGTGCTCATTGCCAAAATGCATCCTGGGGGAGGGCATTTGCTTCTACTCTGCAGTGTAGTTGCTAAGTAAGAAACTATAGGGACACACACAGACGTTCTTATTTTGAAAGAAAAAGTGTGATAGACTTCCCTTTTCCAAAAGCTGACCACCTAAGTAAAACAGACTTAGGTGGGAAATGGCTATGACAGCACAAGAAAAATAAATGGTCTGAGACAGGACATGCTTGGTTAGTTAAACAAGTCTTTCAAATGCTTTGATTTTGAAAAATATAATGCTGGTCTGAAAAGGTAGCTAGGTGCTTAATACAGAATAAATACTTGAAAATCCAGTAGCTTCTAATTAAGTATTTGGCGAGGTTCTGTAGCAAAGTATGTGGAGTTCCCTTTTGTTAGATGAATAACATGCATATATGTACATGTCCAAGCAAATCCTTAAATGTTGCCTGGCATTTAAAGCACGAGCTTGCCAAAATAACTCCTGCAGCAAGTGAATAGAACAGTGTGCCTGAATTTTCCCACCAGTTGTCAGAGTTCTGCCTGTGGATGGGCATTTCTGTTGTGGTGCGAGGTGGGTGGAAAACTGGGGCAGGGGGATTGCTAAAACATTTGTGCCTTTTCCCTTGTATGCTTTGCATTGTGGTTTGTATATCTGCCAAAACAAAAGCAATAGCTCTTAATCCCACATTTCCCAGCCTTGCTAAAGCTCACACATATGCTTCTCTTCTACTTTGATTGGAGTCAAGTGGATACCAGCAGCCCAAAAAGATTAAAGCTAAGTCTTTGCAGGGTCAGGCTGTTGGATGGTCTGATGAGATGTTGAAGAGTTTGACATTTGATTTTCACTGCTAGATGGAAATGATCTTTTCCCTAGGGATGAGTTAATAGATGTCATGAAGGAAGGGAAGGAGGGGATGTACTGAAGCCCTTCTTATTCTGAAATACCATGAAGGGACTGCATCTGTCTCCTATACCATTGTGTGTGTTATCAATCATAAATTAATAATCACACGTGTGAGGAATAACATTGTGGCTGATAACCTCAAGGGCTGTGCAGCCCTTCAGAAGGACCTTGACAGGGTGGAGAGATGGCCAAAGAGAAACTGTCTGAAATTCAACAAAGGCAAGCGCAGGGTTTTTCCCCCCTGCACTAGGACAGGCTGGGGGCTGACCTGCTGGAAAACTGCTCTGTGGAGAAGGACCTGGAGGTCCTGGTGGACAACAAGCTGTCCCTGAGCCAGCAGTGCCCTTGTGGCCACGAAGGCCAATGGCATCCTGGGGGGCATTAGAAAGAGCAGTGCCAGCAGGTCGAGGAAGATGATCCTGCCCCTCCACTCAGCCCTGGTGAGGCCACATCTGGAGTGCTGTGTCCAGTTCTGGACAAGAGAGACATGGAGCTCCTGGAATGGGTCCAACAGAAAGGAACGGGGATGACTGGGGGACTGAAGCATCTCTCTTATGAGGAAATGCTGAGGGAGCTGGGCCTGTTCAGCCTTGAGAAGAGACAGCTGAGAGGGGACCTCATCAATGTCTGTCAGTATCCAAAGGGAGGTGTCAGAGGATGGAGCCAGGCTCTGCTCGGTGGTGCTCAGCAATAGGACAAGAGGCAATGGGCAGAAACTGATGCACAGAGAGTTCCACCTGAACATGAGAACTTCTTCACTGTGCAGTGACCAAGCACTGAACAGATTGCCCAGAGAGGTTGTGGATTCTCCCTCACTGGAGACATTCAAGTAGTGTCTGCATGCAATCCTGTGCTCCAGGACGGCCCTGCTTGAGCCCCCTGTGGTCCTTTCCAGCCTGACCCATTGTGTGATTCTGTAATATCTGGTAGCAATGAAAGCACTCTGCAACTTCTGTTCTCTTAAACAACAGCAAAAATGTGACTGGGAAAACAGTCATGGGGATTAGCTCAGCTGCTGGAGGAAGAAAGGGTGGCCACTTTAATGTTAGAGGCTTTGCTAAGGTGCTGATCTCTGTAGTTTCTGGATACCATTCCTTGGTACAATGCATTTGCAACAGGAATAGTGATTTAATTTAGAAGAGAAACATACAGCACTTTGAAAAAACTTCCTTCCTCTCTCACAGGTAAGAAGGCAGGCAGGTGTTCCTGGGCTAGCCAGAAATCAGGAGTGGCTGCTGTTGCTCTCCAGGGAAGTATAGCTCGCGTATTTTGTGGTTCTGTGTGTGCTCTGATGAGATTTCTTACAGAAATCTTGCTTCAATAAGCAAATAGAGGGATGGATATACTTCTCCATCTCAAACTCTTGCTAACTTTATGCCAATTAAGTGGGTAAGCTTAAGCAGATTTTGAGTTATAGTCCAGTGTAAATTGGCATTTAGACAATTAACAGCAGTTGTGCTGTTGAAACTGAGGGAAATTCTGTGCTTAAATCAGAGGAAATGCCGAGATCTGTTAAGACTCTTAAAGGAGAGTTCCAACCCCTTTTATTTCTGCTGGAGTACTGAGGTTCTTCCTAGATACCCCATCTTGGCTGTAGCTTCTGAGTTTCGAGCTTGTTGTCAGGGCACAATAAAGGTTTGTTGTTACTCAAGAGGCTGATGGTAATGTATGGTTCCTGATAATAAGCTGTTAACAGTCCTCATAAAGTAGGATAGTAAAGGCATATTTGTCCTTCTGTGCCACAAGCACATACCTGTGAAGAGGTTTAAAATGTGAGAGCTAATTTGCTCACCAGTTTATTGCACTAGACTGTATAATTACAAAACACTTGTTATGCTCTAGGTTTTTCCAATAGTTATGATTGACTTCTGCTAGGGTTTTTTATTTTTTTAACTGATAAAGGTTTGGGGATTTTTTAAATTAATCTGGAAAAGGAATAACAAGTGAGATAGAAAATAGTGAAGATTATGAAAGCTCCTGGAATGGACCACACTGACAAATGAAGTTGCAGTTTGGAATGTGAAGGACACCATAGGTAGAGAAAGCAAAGTGCTCTTACAACTCTCGAGTTTTAAAATTGCCTGGATCAGTCCAGGTCTGAGTTCTGGGCATTGTGGGCAGATACTTTGTATTGCAAGTTCCTTAGGATTTTGAAAATTATACCAAAATAGTGAGACAGCAGAAATATTATAGAGAGATTGAAGAGAATGAGAGGTTAAAATAGCTACAGAGATGATTAACCCAGAGAAAATGGATGGAGAACTTCTATTTTTGTCTTGTAGCTTTATAGGCCCAGTTTTTACATTAGTCTGCAAAGCAGAGGTGACAAATTCAGATTTGATAGAAACATTTTTTTCATTAAATGAATGGCACTCACTGCCACCAGAAGTAATTCGAGGAGAACAGCTGAGCTAGATATAAAAGTAAAATGGATCATTGTATCAATGAAAATTGATAGAATGTCCAGAATTAGCAACATGAGTGATGCCAAACTCTTTTCCAACAAGGTAGTATTTTTGTCCTTCAGACATTACGTTGCCTTTCAGTGAAGAGCCCAAGTCTTAGAGGAAAAGTACTTCTGGCACGTTATCACCTCCATTATATACAAGCAAGTGCATAATGAGAGCCCCAGGGCTGGCATATTGTGTACTCCAGCAGGAGTTTATCTCTACAAATCTCCTGCCTCCCAAAAAGAAATTTTGGTCAGAGTCAAGGTGATGTCTGTGCTTTCCTGGAGCAGGCTTGAGGGAATAATTTACTGTGTTTTAGCTGATGGAGAATGTGAACTGCAGTTCCTTAGGGCAGAAGCTGATGCCTCTTGAGTGGTGCCAGATGCAAGCACCCTGCTTTTATCAATTCCAAGGATGGTGAATTTATAGGTAGTAAATGTTTTGACTCTTCTAACAGAAAATACTCAACTACTATTTTGTTTGGATAGAGGCAAGGCTGTGGGATGAAATAACAAATTTCTTTTTGTACTTTCATCTATTCTTTGAACTGAAAATCAGAAAGAAACAATGGGAGTTTTAGGACCAACTATTAAATGTCTGGTCAAAATTCACTGACCAGCAGCTATCCATGCAAGAAAGAGCAGCTGTGGTAAAGAGGTGACCACTGCCCACAGTCAGCAAGTGATTTCCAGGGTGAAGTAGCTCAGGTTGTGAATGAGGGGCAGAAGGGGGTGACAAGTTGTCACTTCATGGGATTTTCAGCTGTTGCCTGGCAAAGAAGGGGATTAAGATCTTGCACCAGTCATTGAAGAGCAGAATAACAGGGTGGAACTGCCTGTACAGGTTAGATTGGAAAATTAATGTTTTTAAAAAATCCATTATTTTAGAAGGCAACTCTATTGAATGGATTATATTGGACTTCCAGAATGAGGGAAATACATACTGGTGTCCGTCCTACCTTGATCTGTCTGTTACCTGTGCTGGCTAAATGAAAAAAAGATTGGATTTCAGTTCTTTAATTTGTGCAGCTCACATGCCTCTAAGTAAGGATCGTTAATCCCCGGTGCTGCCAAGGTTACGGCTCTGCTGTAGCCGGCAGTGGAGCTGGCAGGGAGCTCCAGGGACACCCTGCAGCCTCGCCAGGTGAAAACTGTGCCCACCCTGTGAGAGGAACAGCACAAAGGTCTTCTTGAGTGGGATAAAATATCAGTGTGGTGAGTCAGCAAGTGTTCAGGCAAGGGAATTCCACCCAATCCATGGGTCTGTGCCAGCTGAGTTGTCTTCCAGTGAACTCGGTGGGTACCCTGGAAAGCAAATAGGCAAGAGTCTTCTCTTGCACTCTTGCACTAACTAAGCAATGCCAAGCAAATCTCTTGGTTCCTGTCACCCTGACTGAAAACATCCCAAGGAAGGGTCTTCTCTCAACAAACAGGTACAAAGGCTGCCTCAGGCTCTATTTTCTGAGCAATGACTGTCTCTGACTTCATCACCAAGGTCTTTGAGCATCACATCATTCTGATTTTCTCCCAGCCTGGTGCTTCTGGCTGCAGAGCACTGCGATCACCACCAGACACCTGCTCTACTGAGTTGAGTCCATGGCAAGGATTGGAAAAAAACATTGCCAATGTGCATGCAGCATCCCTCTGCAGCCATCTCCTCTGGGCTGTGGACAGGACTCCCCCATGGCTCTGGTTGTTGAAGGGTAGTCTGAACTGCCTAGAGGAGAGGAATATACTTTGAGCTTCCAAGCAAAGGGCAGACCCACTGTTCACGACACTGGCCAGCCCCCAGCTCCAGTTGCATCTGCATCTTTCACTTTGGGTAAGACAGTGTGTTGCAGCAGAGAACCTCACTGATGATCAAAGTAAGTAAGAGCTACTGGGCCTCCTACAGCAGGGAGGCCACGATCCCTGGGGTGCTTTTGCAGGTCTAATCATCAGAGCAGATGTGGATCAAGAGCACCCTAAGCTCTGCCCCTACTGCAGAGGCAAGTGCTGTGCTGGCTACCCTGGGGAACAGGCAGGGGAAGAGAGCTTGGGGAGGTGTTTTGGGGCCTGGCCCTGCTACTCTTCTCTGCTTCTAGAACTCCTTGTCACAGTGGACTAGGGCTGGCATCACTGGCCCTGGCTTCAGCACCCCAAGCTGCCCTGGGAGGAACTTGCTGGGAGGCTGCTCAGCTGCCAGTGCATTTTATCATCTCGATGTTTGGGATGATTAGAATAATCTTGAGCTCAAGGTTGGGAGGCTGGGATGTAACTGCAGGGCTGGGACAGCCTGAGGCAGCCCTGTCCTTGGAGAGCTGCCGGCGAGGTGGAGTCAGTGCAGATCACTTCTGCCAGCTCCCTGCAGCTGCACAACTGCTCATCTGTGCTCCCAGCCCCTGTTCCAGAAGCTGACCTTGATTACCACGGGGCCGCATGGCTCAACCTGACAAATCAGGGAGCAGCCTCACTGTCCCCTCTCATTCCCAAGTCCAGCACCCATGCCCAAGCCAGTAACTCCTCCAGAATCAAATGCTCCCGTGAGCTCCCTGGAGGTGTGCTGCCACCAGTGGGATGGGGGCACTTGAGCTGCCAGAAGGTCTTGCAGGATACCAGGCCTAGGCCTGTTGCCTTCCTTTGCCTCTTGGGCCCGGCAGCTGCTGCCTCCCCCTGGGCTTCGTGGGCCTGGGGACTGGGCGGGGTTTCATGTTCTTCTGCTGGGTAGTTAAAAGCGATGAGGAGGCTTTTGTTCGTGTTAGATATGGTGTGTGTGCCTGGCTGCTCTTTATCACCTTAAAGTTAATGGGTAAGCCCCAGAGACTGCAGCCAGGCACTGAGAAGCCTCTTGTTACCTCTGGAAATTAAGGCAGCTTGGAGGTGTGGCGGCGTGCTGTCTGTGTAGGTGCCAAACGCCCACCCTGCCTTTGAGGAGGGCTGGCTGATCAGTGATGTAGGGTTGGTTGTGCATGGGTGGAGGATCCGCCTGTGGCAAGGCTTGCTTGCACAAGTTCATGGGCTGCTTGAAGGGAGCATGGTCTTAAAGATGTTGGGTTGTTGTTGTGGTATCTAAACCTTTAACTCAGCTCCCCTTTGATTTAGTAAAGGACTTCCCCCCTGTTTCCTGGAAAGGGGAACCAGTGTGCAGAAGTTAATCAGCTCTGGTAACAGTTCTGCTGGAAAGAGTTGCCTCGAGGGCAGGTGTAGGTATTCCCCTGTGCTCCTAGAGGGAAGAGGTGGCCACAGTTAGCAAACATAGAGATTCCTTCCTCCTTAGAGTGAAGTATCACTGTTGCCAGGGAAAAGCTGAGTGATTCCTCATGTCTCTGCAGGCTGATTCCAAAACCTGGAGAGACACCTCTCCTTTCTCAGGTGAAAAAATGAAAATGGAGACAAAAGTCATTTTCATGATGGTGGGTGAGTGCAAACACAAGAGCCTGGAGTTAATGAAGCTTCTGAGAGCATGACATAATTGGCACTCAACAACTCATCTTTTCAGCTGCTGAGAGGTATTTAAATTTGAGTGGTTCAGTCCTTACCCTCTGGGATGAATACTCCCTGACTCACCAGATGTTTCCTTGAACAGAGCCAGTGGGATTTGCAAAATCTTAGACTGAAGCTTATTATCTGCTGAGTGAGAAGACAAGGGAACTTGATAGCCCTCCAGAGCTCCTGGCCTTGTGCTGGGCAGAGAGCCTTGGGCAGCCCCAGCCCTGCTGGCACCGGTGTGGGAGGAGGGAGCAGGGGCTTGGCAGCTTCGTGGTGGAGCTGCCTGAGCCCTGCTCACCTGCGTAAGGAGGTTTAAATTAGAGACGTGGGCATCCCTAATTGCACTGTCAGGCCAAATAAGTCAAAAGGGCTGTGAGCCAAAGCTGAAATGAAGTATTTGCGGAACAAGAAAGAGATCATATGTTCAGCTCCCCTGAAGCAGCATAGATATCAGAGATGCCAGTTTCCAAGGTGAAAGGTAGCACAGATACAGACGAGGAGGAAAAAGGCTGAGTGCAATTCAGCTGGGAAAGCAAGCAGGCTACTGCAGTGTCTCGGCATCGGCAACCAAAGGCTGCTTGTAAATAATGCTGCTTCCAGGTCTTTGGGATTTTGCAGACAGTCATACTGAGGCTATATCGATCCCTGGATACAGGTGCTGAATTTTGACATCTGATAGCCTGTTACAGCTGCAGTGCTCCAGCTTGTTTCTTTATAGAAGTATAGCTTCTACTGGTGAAAAGAGCTTTGTGTCAAGAAATGCTCCAAGGGAGAAGAGTTGGTTTTATAAGGAAGCACAGAAGTGACTGGTGTGGGGAGCAGAGGCCGTGGCTTTTCACCTGGCATTCGTGTCAGGTCCTCACAAGGAGCTCCCAGCACCTGCGGATCAGGGCTTTCCCTCCTGGACCTGCTGCCAGTCCTGTGTCAGGATATTTGTACTTACTGATATTTTCTTAAAGGTGAAAATAAGGTGTCACCAAATGATAGTTACCAGAGCAGGTCCTTTTAGTCACCTTTAGAGTACTGTAAAAGTAGCTTGACTTTTGGTCCTAGTTTTGTAATGGAAACAGTATTTTTCTACGGAAAGCCAGGGAAAAAAAGGCTGTGTATGATACACTAAAGATGCAGAAGCATGTAATAGATGCTATTTTTCATTTCTAGACTGAAAATCCAGTCACAGTGTTTGAGTCTGATTCAACAAAAATTTCTTGTTTTCCCATTTGATGTTCCTTCTTTACACCTCTTTTAAGTACTGAATTCACTTGATCAACATGAAAAATCACCTTTCTGTGTGGTGTAACATCTCGGCAACGCTGGACCATCAATCCTGCCGTGCCGAGGAGATGTATCTCCTTCTCATGGCTATTCCATCACTGTTCCCTTTTGGGACTGCTGGCCCAAACACAAACAGAGGCAGAAGTCACCACCTCTGGCTCTTGATCAGACCCTGGATGAGGCTGCCAGGTTTTCAGGTGCTATCAAGAAACTATGAATGGACAGGACTCTGAGCTTCTTTAGAAAAACTCTATGATAATTCCCCCATTTTGTGTATCTGCATAGATCCTGTACCAGTGGTCTGTGCATTTATATATTCTTTTATTTTCTTTTTTTCTTTTTTTTTTTAATGTGGCAACTACAGAATTTGTTTAGCCAAGCAGCAGCAGCAGGGATCAATCTCCTTTCCTCCTGTGAGGTAGGCATCTTTATGATGCAGTTGTGTGCAGAGCAATAGCTGCTCCTCTAGTGCAGTCATTACTAAGCAATCACAGGAAAGGTTCAGCAAAAGTAGCTGAGAGCTGCATCACACACATCACATGGGGAAGGAGGAAATAAGACTGCTGTACTCCAAGACCATCTATAAAAGGCTTTAGACTACAGATGGGAAGGTGGGCTGGTATGCAGGTGCATCACATGATGACTGAGTTTGGGCTGGGGTAAATTATCATCTTGGAACACTGGGGACCAAACTGCAGGGCTGTCTGCTCTCACCAACAGCTGCTTCACAGCCAGGCTCTCAGTTTCCTCTTCCAGTGCATCCTCTCTTTTGGGCTTTTTGCATTTGGCATATGCCAAGCTGCAGGATTGTATTCACCACATGTCGAGAAGCAGGGAAGAGAGATTTTCTGTGAGCATGTGAATACAACTCTAAGCTGACATAAATATCCCTGTTAGGAACAGGACAGGTGGGGAAGGAGCTTGTACTGATTTTCCCCTATTTATCTTCACACCTGTGTTAGTCCCTCTGTGCTTTTTTGCACCTGTCTGAAACCCTGATCATACACCTTATACGAGTACTTGAAGCTCATGTGTTACATGATGCTGCTGTGCAAACTGGTCTGTTAAATCTGTCAAGCCTAAGTGGCCTGTTGGACTGTTTGAGAGATACGGTGGCCAGATAGATTTTGCTCAGTCTTCCTCTGCCCAGGCCACCCTGGGGTTTATCAGCAAACCAAAAATTGCTGCAGTTTCCTTTCCCTCTCTTCAAAGGCTCCAAGTTGTGAGCGGGCTGCCTTAGCCAACTGTTGGGAACCACTCAGCAATTCCGTGTTGTTCTCTCAGCAGGCGCCTGTACTGCTGAAAACATTTTTTGGAAATCAGAGAGGCTGATTCTCATTTACATGAAGGACCACAAGTGCCATGAGGAAGGTTTCAGCATTAACAGATGGGAAATTTGCATGTGGATGGAGCCTTCCATGCCTTTGTGTCCACGGTGATGCAAAGGGCTCACAGCCCATGGAGCCTGGATGACACTCGCATCCTTGAAATCAAAGCTGTCCCTAATTGATGGGGGATGCAGGGTCCTGCCTGAGCACCACACAAGGGTAGCAAATGCAAAAGGGTTGATGAAGGAGCCAAGATCTTTTGGCATCTCCTCCAGAAGAAATTGCTTGAAATGGCCTACAGAGTGCTGGCGACCCAGTTGTCAACACAACTGTTTTACAAACTTTAATTAGCTGAGACTTCATTTTGTCAAGCTATCCTTGTTGCAGGAAATGATAATGCACTAACAGAAGCAGCCAGTGCAAGGCTATTGATTTTTAGGTGTACGCTGAAAAATGAGGAGCACAGGAAGCAGACTTGGCTGGTCTCCAAGGACTGCCAATAGAGAGGAGCAGCAAAAAGTAAAAGGTAGTGAGAAATGTGGCCTCATCTTATTCCCATAGTAGCTCATGGAAAGTTTTCTGTTGACCCCAGTCATTATTTTTTCTTTTTCGTGTGGTGAGACCTCTGATTGAAGTTTTCCACTGAAAGACTTTGTCCCTTTTCTGAATGGAGGATCCCTCAGTCCTTTTCAAGACCGGAGTCAAGTCCCTCTGGGAGGAAGTTCCCCGTGGATATCTGAGTAAGTCAGCAGGCTGGATCAGTCTTCCCCTCCCACAGTTTTCCTTTGAGGACCTCGTGTAAGGGGCTAGAAAGGGAGAGCAGTCTTTCTCGTGGTGGCCTGATCTTTTGCTCTGCCCATTGTGCAGATGCAGCCATGGAAGGGACCTGACGACACTTTCATCTGTCCAGGTGATTACAGTACCACTTCACAGGTTCTGTTTTATTCCTTCTAAAGCTTTGTCATGTCCATTGTCTCTGAAAGCAAGCTACTGATCTCACAAAGACTTGTTAGCACACTGCTAAATAGTTACTGAGAAGAGAACAAAATTTGTGAAGAGAGGAGAAATTAGTAGTGCCAGCAGAGACCAGCTATTCAAAGTTACCATCCCTTTCCTTCTCTCTGCTGTGTTGAAGAGTAAAATCAAAAACCTGTCTGGATGACCAGAAGTTAATGGGTTGTGCTCTGCCCACGGCCCAGGAAGTGGGGTACCAGGCACCATCGTAGGACCTGTCCTGTTCAACATTGTTAGCCAATTACCTGGAGGAGGCAAGAGAGGCACTTGTCAAGTCTGCAGGTGACTGAGGTGAGGGGATCTGTCATTATAGTGTGGCCAGCAGGACCAGGGCAGTGATCGTGCCCCTGTACTCAGCACTGGTGAGGCCACACCTTGAATCCTGTGCTCAGTCCTGGGCCCCTCTCTACAGGAAGGACACTGAGGTGCTGGAGCGTGTCCAGAGAAGAGCAATGGAGCTGGGGAAGGTTCTAGAGAATAAGTCATATGAGGAGCGGCTGAGGGAGCTGGAGGTGTTTAGCTTGGAGAAAAGGAGGCTCATGGGGGGATCTTATCACTCTGCAACCACCTGAAAGGAGCCACGTGGGGGTCAGTCCCTTCTCTCAGGTAACCAGCAACAGGATGAGAGGAAATGGCCTCAAGCTGCACCAAAGAAAGTTCAGTTTGGACATCAGGAAGAATTTCCTCACTGACAGGGTTGTCAAGCATTGGAACAGACTGCCCAGAGAAGTGGCGGAGTCACCATCTCTGGAGGTGTTTAAGAAATGGCTGGACGTGGCACTGAATGTTATGGTTTTGTTCACATGGTGGTGGTGTTTGGTCACAGGTTGGGCGTCATGATCTTGGAGGACTTTTCCAACCTTAATGGTTCTATGATTATGCTGCCATTCAGAGACATCTAGGCAGCCTGGAGGAATGGGTCAGCAGGAACCTCAGGAAATTCAATAGGGACAAATGCAAAACCCTGTCCTTCTGCAATGACACAGACCAGGGAACTGCCTGGCTGGGGGCAGTCAGGCTGAAAATGCCCTTTTGCCACAAAAACAAATGTCCACTGTGAGGGTGGCCAGGCCTTGAAGTGGGTTGTCCAGGGACGGTGCCCTATTTCTTTGTCCTCAGCAGTTTACAAGATGCATCTGAACCCCGAGTGTCCTGGCCAGATCTCACAGGTGACCTTGCTCTGGGCAGCAGGTTGGACTAGAGACATCATGAGGTCGCTTCCAGAAGTGTCCAAGGGTCCTAAGATAAACAAAATGTTGAATCATTGTCTGAGCTAAAAACTGTAGCCTGGTGCATTACTTACCCTCTCACAGGTGCAGCAGCCCCAGCCTTATTTGGTGTGTATCTATTTCCAAATGGTTTCCTGACAATTACATAAACACCCAGAGACACTTCAATTAAAAATGGCCCCAGTGTGAGCAGTGATATCAAATGATGTGGCTGATTGCTGATTGCTAGGTCCAAAAGCTATTTACTCATAGTTTCTCCAGAAACCTTCTTGCTTAAAACCAGAGAGAAGTTCAAAACTGGTGGTCACTATAGAAAAGGCAATGCTGCTCTTTGAAGCGGCCCTGGAGAGGATGGGAGGAGCAGGAATGCTGCAGCATCCACTGAGGAGGCTCTGCTGGGACAGAGGAGGGAAACAGTGATGTGCATGCACTTGGGAAGAGGAGGAGAAAGCCTCTCCCTGGCCCTGCCTGGAATGATGATGGCTCTGTGTGGCAGGTGCTGAGAACCTCTGCATACTTAAAAGCTTTTGCCTTCTAGATTGGAGTGAAGCAGGAAATCCACATTAAGGTAAATGCAAGAAAGGTCAGTCTGAAAAGGGTAATTTATTTTCTCTGTTGCATTAAACAGTGTCTCCAATTCAGATGATTCTGCCAAAAAAATACACAGGTAATGAGATAGAAGTAGGAGGCAGTTTGTTTCCTGACCGGGCCATTTTTACCTCTGGCAGATACCTCATAGCTTAAAAAAAAAATTGTACAGCTTCTGCTAAACAGCCCTGGCTTTCCTGTGCATCCTCTGCATGAAAGTGGTCTCCAAGCCCCTAAATCAATACATTCCTTCCTGTCTTTCTGAGATTACTTATCTGCAGTGACTTCACTTCTCTTGCTGCAGACTGCTGAGCTCATTGCTTTGCCAGTTGAGCTGGGAGCACTGAAAGAAACTTCAAATTCCCGTGCCCCAGCTCAGTTTGCTGGTCCAAAGGCATTTTCCTCCTTTGTCACAGCTAAGGCCAGTCCCTGGAAGCAGCAATTCGTTCTGCCACTCCAGCCCCTGCCATGTCACCTTTTGCCATTGGTGGTTTAACAAGAATGTAATTCCTGATGAATGACAAAGACCTTCTTTACAATTGACCCAAAGTTCTCTTAGGCCGTGCAGTGGAAATCCAGTGTTTATTTTGGAAGGTAGAAGTGGGGGCGGTGCTGGATCACCCTCGTGTCCCTGGCTGTGCTGTACTCTCAATTACTCCTGCACCATCCTGCAGCAGGCAACAGAGGTGGTTGGAGACTTTTATTCCCTTCAACTTCTTTTGGCTACTGCTTAGCTGGATTTTGAGCTGTCAGATGACTTTAGGTTATACCTTGATATAATGTTCATGGAATGCCTGGGGGAAATCCCTCCTGAGCTCCGTTCAGTTCCCTCTGGGTGTGTGCCCCATGCCAGGGGCTGCTGCCTCCCCATTGTCCCTCTTCCCTTGTGGGGCTGCAGTTCCTGCAGTGCTGCTCCCAGGCTCCACAGGAGGGACACGGCCTGGGGTTCGCATCACTCCCAGGCACATGGCACACACCTCAGCTTGCACAGGGTCAAATGGTTTGCTTGCCTCCTTGGAAGGAAAGGGCAGAAAAGAAATGCATCTATTTCACAGCAGTATATGCAGCAGAAGCACATTTGGTGGAATTTCAGGGACAGAGACAGCAGCTTCCCACTGCTGCAGCCCTGAGCCTCAGTGGGCTCAGACAGACCCAGAGGCACCTCTAAATTAGGGAGAAGGGGATGAGTGGGTGATAGCTCGGCCCTGGCCCTTCCCCAGCCACAGACCATGTGTGCACACATAGGTTTGTCCTGGCATGTCTCTCCTAGGGGTGAATTTCATCCGTGATGCAGAAGGCTTCCCAAGCCACAGGCATTGGCTGTGTGGTGAGAAGTTGGCTCCAGGAGGCTGTACTGGCACCTACAAGCTTGAAAATTTTCCCTCATCCTCATAATTGACATAATTATCCAGTTACAAGAGTGAAATGTCGACCAAGATTCATGTCAAAGGGGGAGCCAGGAGGATGGCTGCAGTCAGGTGAAATTCTGGATGAAAAGCAAAATCCCTCAGATGCAGCTTCTGCTTGAACATCGGCAAATTTCCCCTTGTCCTTGCCATCGAGCTGAGCCACTTCAATTTTCTGGTGTCCCAGGTCTTCAACAGGAGCCAACTGGTACTCTTGGCAGAGGCCGTGTGTTCTTCTGTGATTTCAGGAACACAGAAAGGCCGTTAATGTGCCCTTGTCCGGCCCTGATAGGTGGGAACATTCCTGCCATGGGAAAGCGTCCTGAAGGCAGCATGTGAGCATCAGGGTGCAGCATGTGCTTCACCTCCTGTAAACCACTAAGAAGAGGGAGAAAATGAGAGGAAATTCATCCCAGGGTGTATTTTACTCATATGCAAAACTTTATTTTATTGGCTATTTAATGCGGCAGAGACTGCTCCAAATCAGAGGAGCAGCTTGGATGCTGACGCTCTGCCTGCAGCAGTGGGCATGGCTGGATGTGGTGACTGCAGGTAATTGTTCGCTGTTTCAGTGTTGCTGTCCCCTTGGTACCAGCAGCCTGCAGTGAGACAAAGAGGGGTGGCTGCAAAGAGCGCCGGCAGCGCTGAGCGTGTTGGCTGCAGTAAAGCAGAGGAGTGATGCACAGTGTCCCCTTTCCTGCCTGAGGAACCGCCCCTGGGTGTTGCCCATCTATTTTTAAAGTACACTTCGCTGAGACTGATCTGTGTGTAGTGGTGCAGAGCCACAACTGAGCTCTGAAGGGAAGAAGGCATTTGGGCTCCTGAACAGGCTTCACTGAAGTGAAGTTGCCCAAAGCAAGTTTCAGAGGGGTTTCTGGCCCCTTCCCTGCCTGCTGCTGCTCACATGGCCCCAGCATCCTTCTTCCCATGCTGGTCTATTGACCCTTTGGCTGGGCACAGGAGTTGCTGGTCTCGTTCATGTCTCTTAATTGTACATTTTAATTTGCTTTTTGATCTCTTTTAGTGCCACAGAACTCAAAGGCTGTCATCACCTTGTAGGACAAAGCCTCCTCTGCCTTCCTCCAAGGAGAAAAGGGAGGGTTGGCATAAGTTAGCCTTGGGGTAGAGGGGATGGGTTGTTTCCACCAGGCTACTGCTCATCTTTGCTGTGTGGTGTTGTAGGTGTGCTGCTTGGGAAGCCCCCTTGGGCATCCCTCTCTGTTCTGTCAAGGGGGATAGCAGGAAGAAAGCAGAAAGCCACAGCTGCAGACAGCTCATGGGGGCTCTGGGCTAGGGATCACCTGCACGCTGTTCATGTTGTTCTGCTGCGGCCACTGACAGACGGAGCAGAAGGAAACATGTCAAGAGAACGATCATTCTGCTCTTCTCCTGAAGTCAGAAACATCTCACAGATAATGCCATGGGCTGGTGTGAGCCTGGCAAGCAGTAGTGCTGTCCCTTTGAAAGGGATGTGCAAGTCCTGCACCCCAGCCTTACCGTTCTGGGCCGCTTGTGTCCTCCTTTCTCAAACAAGTTGGATAAAAAGGGCAGAACAGGCTTTGTCCTGGACTCACATGGTGCAAAGCTTTTTCTGCATAGGAGGATCAGCCAAATAAGGCTTAACTGACTCTTTTCAAGGAAGCTGAGCAAGCCTGGGCATAGGTGAGCTGGGACTCTCAGTGCTGTATGAGTGAAGGGCCTGCTCGCAATGAGGATGTCTCTGAAAGGTTCCCCAAGTCACCAGAGGTGTGGAAGGAAGGTGGCAGACAGACATGCGTGCCCTGGGATTGTGGGCATGGGGCAGTGGGTGCCAGCTGAGGAGCACAAGGCTGAAATAATATTTCAAGACTTTTCCATCCTTATTTTCTGCAACTCTGCTTCTGTGCTCAGGGATGGATTTCTTTGTCAGCCATAGAAATGAGAAGGTCTGTGTTATTGGGAGATCTTTATTGCCAGATTTCTGTATCATTTGACCTTTTGCTCTCAGTAGTCCAAGACGTGCAGTGAGCCCAGAGCAACCTTTTCACATCATCATAGAAACCACTGCTGTCATGGCACAAACACTTAATTTTCTAGGAAATGGGACCCATAAACCCATGCAAGGCATCTGTCCATCTGTCTCACCAGTCAAGCACTCAGCTGGGTCTGCTTGCTCTCAGCAGCTTCTGATGTCACTGACCAACTCTATCTCAATCTGGCAGGCAGGTGTCAGTCGCAGCAGTGAGGAGATCATACAGGGGATGTGGAGGAGTGATGGATGGCTGGGTGGGTGAGAGGGATGGAGACCCAAAGGGGGAAGGCAGGAGTGTGAGCTGGATTATTCATTGCTGGTGTGATCCACTGATGGCGACACTGGGAGCTGGAGGGCATGACACCAGCATGTGGAGATGGCCCATCTCCTCCTGGAGTTGATGAGTAGAGGGGTGCCAGCTGGGCACAGAGGTGGGAAATAGGATGTCAGTTCCGATGTGAAAAGATTTTTGACCCAGCTCAGGAGGAAATCGGTCTTTTCTTCCTCTGCTGTCCCCAGGAAAACCATCTACTGCAAAGTGGAGCTTGAGATGGGCAGATGGAAAAGGAGGTGGGGGAGAAGCTGCCCGGGGCTGGCCCAGAGGGCACCATTATTTCCCCTTATTTCCCTGTGGTCAAATCAGGGCAATGAATTTTGTGTGAGGTCGGAGGCCAGGCCCTTGGCCTCCCTCCCTGCCTGTCCCTGCCTCCAGGATCTGCCTGCCTTTGGTGATTCAACTCCTATTGTGTAGGCAGCGACCGCAGCTTGGGAAATCCTGATTTATATTGCCAGTGAGTGCAAAGTGTGGTAGACAGAGGCCAGGGCACCACTTGGCACAGAACAAGGAGACAAATGCTCCTTCTTTCCCTTCTGGGTGTGCTCTCTGAACTCAGGGCACCCTGGGGTTCATGGACTCCGTGCTGCAGGAGGATGGAGTACAGTGAGAAAGGGTTTTCCCATTTTGAATTCAATATTTTGAATAACTAAGAGTAACTCCTGCCTCGTTTATTCTCTTTTCTGTTTTTGTGACCCTCTAAACATGTAGGCTTCTTTAAAGAAAAATCTTTGTGAGTTCTTACCCTGAAATAATTCCAAATCTCATAAATTCAAACACACTACGTATTCAGCTGCCAAGCATCAAAAGCCCCACAGTGTGGCTGCAGGGGGAAGCACATTTAGATATTACCAGGGCTTGCTTTGCCACATCACTGGTTTTATAGGAATAAAGCTGTGTTGCAGACTGGGCTCCAAGAGTTGGTGGCTTAATAACTTTAACTTTCTCTAGACTGTTATAATAACATTTTAAACAGATCCCAGGTGAAAAGTAACCTGCTCTGACTTATAGATGCCATTTTGATGTATCCTAACATCTAGCCAATATTTAGAGACTTGAAAGCTATTTTCATCTGGAGAGAAAACAGCCCCAGGATGGTATTCAGCCTATTTCAAGTATTTTTTCTGCTGTTGCTTAGCATTTGTGTTTGTTCCCATTGGTCTTTTTACTTCCCTTTTTAGAGTTATGCCTGTTCCAATTTGTGAATATCCAGGCAAACAGTTTGTCGTCTGCAATGATGTAAAAGCTGCATACATCTTACATTTGTCTGGAGTGGTGGCTTTCGTGCCAGCTGACGCTAATGGGAACTCCACGTGACAATGAGGCTTTTCCATGTGACAGTGAAGCTTTTCAAGCGCAAAAAGAGGACCGGGTTGTAGACTGGTCACCTCCTGTGAACCAGATGAGGATATGCCAGCAAACGCAGGTTTGAAACCCTGAAATTCCTCTTGACCCCAGCTGATGGGGTCAGCTGTGCATGATCTGTTTGCATGATGTGTGACCGTGCTCCCGTCAGACCCCTCAGAGGAGCAGCTTTCCTTTGCCAGGACTTGCTCTTTCTTTTTCCCTTCCTGAGCCTTTCCAAATCAGTGAGCTGTGGAGAAGACTCCTTGGGTAAACCCCACCACATCCAGAGGGTTGATATTCCCAGCGCTACCCCTCTCCCAGGGCCTGCACAGCCTCTTCCATGAGTGTCCACCACTATGGTGATTCTGAAAACAATGTGGAGTGACTGTATGTACCCATAGCTTCATAGGAAGCAATGACATGATACACTGGGGCCAAAGCATGGAACAGTGGGGATGCGAATGTGGGGTGATCTGAACCATCCTCCACTTCCCACCTTCTCACCCCAAGCAGTTTCCAAGCAGCAGCAGTGTTGCAGACCAGCTCTAGGGACGTTGTCTCTCACTGGACCAAGGGAGGAAGGATGCAGAAAAATCAATGGGCAGCATCCATTTACTGTAATGGGCTTTGGTTTGGGTCAATGGGCTTCTTCCTCCTATTAATCACCATTGCAGTCCACTGTGCAAAGGCAGCACTTGAAGCTAAAAGGGAAATAGAATCCCATCCCTGCAGGGAATGAAGACAACCCATTAGCAGCGCATGCGATGCTCTCTCACTTGTATTCACTCTGTCTGTCTGTCTGTCAGCCTCTTGTTACTGGGGTTACAAGCGGAGGAAGGGCTGGGCTCAGTTAATATATCCATTTCTCGTTGCAAGGATTACTCAGAAAGAAGTGGCCAGCACACAGGTTTCCCTGAATAATCCTTGATATTTCTGAGAGTCAGAGGTCTCCCCATGCTATTCAGCTTCCTGACAACCTTTTCTTCTGACTTAAGTGGTGCTGAAACTAGATTTTAAAATCACCTGGTAGCCCATGCCACTCCTTATGAAGAAGTCTCTATCAGGAGTTTGTCCCATGATGGGAGCTGGGTGAAGGCTCCCAGCTGTGTGCCACAAACAGCCCCTTGGCCCCATGTCCCTCAGAATCCCCATGGGAGCCAGCTGCCACACAGGCTCGCCCAGACCAACCTCACTGGTGTTCATGCTCAGTGATGAGGAATGGCCACAAGTGTGGCCATAACTCTGTGGGAACCAGATTTTCCACCCCCAGGGGAATCTCTCAACTGTCCCTTCCAGTAGAAGGCATCAGCAGCGAGGCACCTATAGAGGGAAAATTGCTGAGCCACCACTGCTGGACCTGGGTGCGAGACCCTGGTGTTGGTGTGACCTGGTGAGAGCCAGCGCTTGGCTTCCCCTGGGGCTGATGAGCCTGTGAGTGAGTAATGAAACTGTTGGTGATTAACAGACTCTTAAATTGGGGCCAGGACTTGGAGGCAGTCCAGGGAAACACAGGCTGCTCACTGCTATGCCATGGCACACAAAGGAGCTACACCCATCGGATAAATTATTTATTGACACTTTCCCAGCTCAGCTCTCTTGATGACCTGGTACCACTGATGAAGAAAAGTCTGCAGGGAATAACTTACAAGGTGGGACCAAAAATCAGAAAGCTTGGACAGGGGCTCAGCATGCAGGTGAAAATCATGTCAAATGGAAAACAACAGGAAGAGGCAAAGATTGAATTGGGAGGTGGAAAGGGAGGACAAGCTGAAAAACCTGGTGGAGAACTACTGAAAATGATTAGGGCTGTAAAACTGGCACTAGGAGAAGAACAGTTCTAGAAACTCTGCAAGGACCAGAGTGCACTCCTAACATTTTGCCAACATCAGGAAGGAATGTGTTTAAGACAGCTTCACTGAATGGGTCAGGACGCTGGAGCATGAGAACAGCAGCAACTTAGGGATGGCGACCATGGAAAAAAGCCAGCTGGGCTAAAGTTGCAGAAAATAAAGATGATGTGATGAGGGAAACAGCTAATAGGAGAAGCTGCTCTGCTAGTGAAGTGTTGGAAAAGACAGCTGTGATGACTTGGATGCATGTCAGGAATGGTGTCTAAAAGATACCTTACATGGCAATGCACATAGGAGTGCTAGAAATAGAAGAATAGTGAGCACAGGGCAAGCAGTGAAGAGCAAAACTGAGCTAAATGGTTTGAAGACAAGGGATGCTTCTCCAAGACCAACAGGGTACAAAGAAACTGCTACTGAGCTGATGGACTAGGACAACAAAATAGAAAGCCATCGTCATTTTCTTGGTTCAATTAATTCATAAAAGTTGAAGGGTTTAAACCTTGACTTGACCCATCCAAAGAGCTTCTCTCACCCAGGTGTTGGAGCTGCTGCTGGTCCCTGGGAGGGCTGGTAGGGAACTGGCAGGAGCTGTCACATCCTGGGGAGAGGATTAGGATCCAGCGCTGTCCTCCAGCTCTTCTCACAGCCAAGACACCGGAGTGCACTCCTGGTCCCTTGTGTGTTTGTTGGATGCAATTCATGGACAGGTTTGAATATTTTATTGAAACCTGTGAAATAAGAGTCTTCATACTGTCTAGGCACCTACATCTCACTGTAATCCTTGGAGCAGAGGCTGGGACTGGAAGAACACCATTCTTCCAGAGATTTTTTTCCTACCAGGGAGGAACCATGGGGCATCACAGCTGCCTGATGTGAGTGGGGATAGTTCAGGAAGCTTATCCATGCAGCTCTTCTGTGGCTTTCTAAGATTCATCTTTGCTTTGATTTGCGTTGAAATTTCTATGTACCTAGCTCATGTTTTGGAGCTTTGAAGTGTACTTTAGGTAGCAGCAAAGGGGCAATGGATATGAAATGAATAATTAAAATGAAGAAAAGGAGTTAGTACAAACACAAAGGCTCCTATACAAAGAAACAATCCCATTGCTTTTCTTATAAAGACTAAAAAAGTGGCTTGTGCAGGTCAGGATATTTGACTTACAGGAATTCAGATGGGAATGACTTAGTTGAAGTAACAAATATGGCCAAGAAAGAAAAAAGGAAAGAATTTTGATTTACATTATTGAAGGAGTTCTCCTCCTCCAACAGTATGGCTTGCACTGCAGTGGCTCTCCAGCCCACGAAAGCCAGAGGGGGACCGTGCCTCTGGGCACAGCTACCAGTGAAAACCAGGACGGGAATCAGCGCACCAAGTGAGAATGTGGATACTTAAAATTCACTAAATGAAAGCAGCACCTCACAAGCTGATGCAGGCTGTGCATCTCACACTACCAATTGCCTTTGGGGAGGCAGCCCAAAACTGTGAACCTCCTTCCTTCCCACCGCTAGTAAGGTGCACTCTGTAGTGTGAGCACCTGGGTGTGCAGGACCTCCTCACTGCAGCAGGATCATGATTTATGGAAAACTAAGGACATGGATAAAGTGTTTGTATTTTTTTCTCACTGAAAACCAGCAGCCTAAATACATATGCGGAGAGCTGGCCTGACTGATAGATCCATCCTTTTCTCCAAGAATAAGCTGTCAGCCTGTCAAAGGCAGCTGCTCAGAGCCTGAATTTTGTTTCTGCTCCCGCAGTCATCAAATTTTCAGTCAGTCCCAGCTTGGATGATAGCTGTAGTCCTTTATCACATTGTCTGTGCCACCCTCTTTCTCCTTGGTGAGGACCCTGGGATGGGAGGGAAGCTTGGGCAGGTGCTGGTCCCCTTCCCAGGTGCTACCAGGGCATACCTCCAGCTCCTCCCAGGACAGGTGGCACTCAAGAAAACCTGTGAGAAAGCAAAAAAACCCATGTGTTTTATTCCCATAGATTTTTCAAAATTCAAGTGCTGGAGACACACTTATGGCTGCAATTGCTTAGCTTTGTTAGCAGCAGTAATAAAGCAGAAAGTATAATTCCTTTTTCTAGGAGAAAGTATCGTTTAAGGGAAATTTTTAAGGGAACATCTAGAGAAAAAGATTGAATAAAATTGTGAAAGCAAGGAAGGAAGCATTGCACAAAAGTAATAAAATTGCTTTGCTTCATCCCTTGCATGCTGAAATACTTGGCTTATTTTTTCATGAGGCAACGCGTTGTTCTGAAATTAGTTTAATATAAAAACAGCCCTTTCAGTTGTTGAAATGGCAAAAACCACTTTGACAGACATCAAAGGATCTGCTTGTCTTTCCCAAGTTTAGTTTTATAGGAAATTCCAAAACTTGTTGGATTTGATCCACAGGGAATAATAGTCCATTGCAAAACTGGGGAATTCCCCACAAAAATGGAAATTCCAGCTCCTGCACAGTGCTAGTTACTCTCACTACCTTTTTAGTTTCTGGCTTGAACACTCCCCGTTTTCCCTCTGCTCCCCAGGACACCATGATGCAAACACAGGAGGCAGTAAGTCCTGCCCAGCCATGTCTGGCCCCTCCTCTGCCGTCCGCAGCCACAGCCTCTGAGAAACGTACCAGCTCAGAACAGTGCGGAGAGACAGGGAGCTCATCCAGTATGGGAAAAATTACCCATGTTTCTTTGTGTTTTGCCCACAAAAGCAGTGCAGGAAGAAAGCAGATGGGGCTGGCAGCTTGGCCGAGTGCAATCATGAAGTGCGGGAGCATGCTCGTGCCACCGGAGGGGACACCTTGCTGAGGGGGGAGAGCCATCCTTCAAACTTGCAGGCAAAAATTAACTTGGGTTTGGGCATATTGTTTGCAAAAGGGGAAATGCAAAGTCCTGCTGGTGCTGCAGCATAAGCTAAGCCTGGTTCCTCCTAGGCTTGTCCCTGGCAGGGGTGCGAACCCTTCTTCTCTACCTGGACATCTCTAGCTCCTGAATGAATAGAATATCTCCTATTGAGCTGATCTCCACTCTGTTGAGGGATGGAAACATGGATGTTGAAGCACTTGTGAGAAAACTGTTTTTCTCCCTCCCCACTGTGATTGTGCCAGTTCATGTTGAAAATTTGGCCAGAAGAGGGTTGAATGTAAATTGATTCAGCACTGGATAAAAAAATAATGAGAAAGTTTTTCCCATCACTACTGGGTTTTTTCTCTATCTGGTTTCTACACTTCAGCATCACACAGAGAATTGCTTTCCTTGGAAAACCTTTACTTACCACCAAGAAAATCAACTTTCTGCTCTCACAAGCAACAAAGCTGCTTGCCCAGGAGGGGCAGGAGATTGCCGTCCCAGACGTGTGTTTGTGTGGGCTCAGCCTGTCTGGACCCAGGCATGCAGCCAACAGGGAGACATGTCCTTCACGGCCCACAGATCCCCAGCACAGGGAGGTCTTTGTGCACCTCAGTGTGATCGTGCATTCATGCTTTATCCCTTCGCACATTTTAGGGCCTTTGCAGCAAAATATTCCAGTGTGAATCTTCCCTTTATGATGAGAAGGAGGTTGCACAAGACCCCCAACTGGGGCTCCACATTGCAGTTCTTAAAAGCACACTTGCACCACATACGCAATTTTTGCATAGTCCTGGCAAACATTTCTGAGCACTGCTGTAGCATTCATGAGAGCCAAGAGTACCCCAGCCTTTGAGAGCATCCCCACTGGTCCCACCTGCACCCCTGAGTCCATCACCCAGTGACAAGGGGAATGCACCAGCATGTGGACCTGTGGCAGGACACGACTCCAGTCAGGGACAAATAAGCAACTCTTATAAAGAAAAAAAAGAAATTAACTGGGAGAGGGAAGGGTAAAAGTAACAAGACAAAAGAATAGATTCATTTCCTATGATAGAAAAACAGCTCTTTAACAATAGAGAATGGAACACGGTCTGCTTGGCTTTCTAGGTGTATCTCCCATGATTCACAGACTGACTCATATCAGAGCATCACCACTTATATAAAGGTATATGTTCTTGAAGGTATGTCATGGCCTGAAATTTTCATAATGGATAAAATTTAGATTGGGGCCTCTGTCACATGGCTGGATCCTCCTGGCAGTGAGACATACTGCGGAAAAAAGCAAGAACAGGATGAAGGCACAGAAACCTGTGCTTTAAAATTAAGAACTCATAAAGTTTGTCTCAGAGAGGGGCTCCCCTGTGAGATGCACTCGCTGTGCTTGGTCACTGGCAGCAAGGCAACTAGTCAGGACTCAGGTGTGTATAAAAAAGGCAAGGGCTAATAAGCCCTAATTCTGCTTCCTAATGGGAATTCCCAAGGAGACTCAGGGCTGTGGGACTGATAGGACTCCTGGCTCATCCAAACAAACCTCCTTTTGCCTCCTGTGCCTCATCACCTAGTGCTGCTTGTAAAGCTGCCATCCTTTAGACCCAGGTGGTGTTTGGCCCGGGCTGCTCTGAGCCTGCTGGGACCCTCGGTGAGTGCCCAGCTGAAGCACGCCCTTGTCAAGCTGCTATCAGATTACTCTGTTCCAGCACTGGTTTACAGTGCAGAAAGCTTCTTCAGCTTTCCTAGACTTGCCCTCGAGGCACGAGGAGAGTGCTCACAGCCCCACTCACACCCTCTCACAGGCTTGAAATGCCCACTCCATCGGTGTACTCTCCAGACAGGGAAGAGTTGCTGCCGAGACACCTGGCTCCAATATCTGCTGATTCCAGGAAGCTTTGTTTGCTTTGGGTGTGGTCGAGCAGAGCAGGCAAAGGGTTCATCAGGTCTTCAAATGAGGCTTTCCACCCACCATGTCAAATGTAGAGCATGCAGACCTGCACCATGCCAGCACCACAGCAGAGACGTGGAATTCGTTGTTCTGCCAGCTTCTCCCCCTCCCCGGTCACCACAGGCTACCACAGACACCACTATTGCCCTGCCACGGCACACCCTGCTGCTGCAGTGCAATCTGTTTCTTCTGCTGTGGTCCTCAAGGTGAAATAGAATCACAGAATTATTTAGGTTGGAAAAGACCTTTAAGATCATCAAGTCTAGCCATTAACCCAGCACTGCCAAGTGCACCACTAACCCATGTCACTCAGTGCCACATCTGCATGTCATTTAAATACTTCCAGGGATGGTGACTCTACCACTTCCCTGGGCAGCTTGTTCCAGTGCTTGACAACCTTTTCCATTAAGAAATGCTTCTAATATCCAATCTAAACCTCCCCCGGAACAATTTGAAGCTATTTCCTCTTGTCCTGTTACTTGTTACCTGGGAAAAGAAACCCACCCACACCCGGCTACAATCTCTTTTGTTGTTGAGAGTGGTAAGGTCCCCTCTGAGCCTCAGTTTCTCCAGGCTGAACAATCACAGGTCATGATCAGGGTTTTGGCAGAAAATAACCATTTGAAAGAGCTATATCACCAAACACTGCAAGTTGTTAGTGTCTTACAGGAATGGAAATTCTCCACTTGATGTGGATAGCATCTGGTGTTATAACCAGCTTCAGGTGCTTTGAAGCATGGAGACACATGGGCCCTGAAAGCCCTCATTTTGAGACATGGGCTTTTTCAGGGGAGATCAGGGCACAAAAAGGACCAAAAGGCTTGTGAACCGATGAAACTTTTAGTACTAAACAAATACTTCTAACTTGGTGGTGTTTGATGTTGATGCTACAGCCACAATCCTCATGTTGTCTTGCTACTGCGATGTGGATTTAATGTTTAGATTAAGTTTTTCTTTATGACTAGTTGCTTCATCCATTTTTTTTTAATTTCATGTTTTCATTTATAAGACACAGCTCTTGTCAACCTGGAATACTTAAAGTGAGCAATTAGGATAATTATTTTTATTAAGGTAATAGCAGAAAGCCCTTAGTGAGAGGGTAAGGTTGCTATGATTTCATGCATTGTTCAAAGACAGGACAGAGACTGTTTCTGCTCTACCTTGTTGTCTGTCTCTTACTCATTTTTTATAAAGGTAAACAAATGGAGAACAGAGACTGAGCAAAAGTTGAGGATTTGGCCCACTGATGCTGCCACACAGAGACAATGCCATGGAGAGCTGTCCCCAAGAACACAGCTTCCATCCAAACGAAAAACCCGGGGAGTGCTTTTGGGCTCAGAAATGGCTGGGGCACACGAATCACTGCTTCACCAGCTGTGGAAATACTGTGTTCAGCACCGCCATAGAAATGGGAAATGCAAATCATGTGGACTGAGCTGCGCCAGCTGTAAGATGCTGAGGACTCGCAACCTCATACCAATGCAGAGCTACTTTGGAGGCCAGCAGAGAGGGTTTTCACTGTGGGGAGGGTTGTGGTGCTGGAGTACTGCTCTACATAGGCAGCAAAAATGAAACAATCTGCAATAAAACCAACCTGGATGGTTATTTATGAACAAACTCGTCCCAAGAACAGCGCTGTTGAAGGCTAAGCCTTAATGTAATGGATGGTTGAACCCTTAAGTGTCCTGCTCAGATATTTCCTATGACACTGATATCCAAGAGGGGGGTTTAGATCTCTGACTTCCCAGTGTTGGCTCTGTATAGCCTGTCTGAGAAGCAGGGCCTGTGTTCAAACCATAATCTACTGGCACCTCTCTGGAGTGTTTTGATGGCTTCTCTTTGTTGACCATGTAAGCAGGCAGGGTCTGGGCATGCTGGAAAATTATGCTTTCAATTGCTCATTACTCTCTCCAGCATAGACTCCACAGGAGGCACCAATGACAATCCTTGGTATCACAGAAAATGCCCTCAGTATCATCTTAGTCACTTTTTAAGACATTTGTCTAACCCAAGACACCATTGGTCGGGACATAGGTTCTTAAATAATGGTGTTCCCCAAATAGAGCTCTAAAAAATATCCATGATTAAAAATTTAATTATGGCATAAACAACTTTAGCTTAATTGCAAGCTCCAGCTGAACAGACCCACTGGGACGTTAGGGAATTATAGCTAATGCAAACAGAACCCTGATGTGTTTCTCCACAATATTGTGTTAAGTAAAATCTTTGAATTCCTCCGGTGTTATTTTAAAGTACTGTGTGTGATAAGTCAACTTGGTTATGTGTGCTTGTGTGAAAAATTGCCAAACATCTCACAGGGCAAATATGAAAAAACATCAGAGAAGTCATTCTGAAGAAATGAGACTTTATTGACTTTTTTGTCCCACTTTCAAAGGCCATCAATGACATACTGTTGAAGACTGATTTCACAATTTCATTGCAGTTCCAGAAGGTGGGTAGTTAAGTGAATCTCATGTTGTCATATCATTGTGTGATTTTTCTTTTTCATACCAAAAAAAGATAAAAAGCAAGCGAGGGAAGAGTGATGGAGAGCAAGGAAACAATGACAGTCCTTGATTCACTCCCTTCTGATATCCATGACAGCTGGTGCTGGTCCATTACAAGGACAGGATTCGCACAGAAGAGGATAGGATGGGAAAGCAAAATTCATCATCAGGGAAATTACTTTTGAGCAGATCAAGAAAATCTGGATCCTGTACTTGGGTTGGTTTGGGGTTTTTTTTAGGCAGAGAAATAATAACTAGTGACACAGCTATCTAGTCAGTCTACAGTAGCTTTTTTTTTTATCTTTTCTTCTTTGCAGTTGCCAAATACTGCTGTTTCAGCAGATCAAAACTGAATGAGGGCTTTTCCGTGCCATATCATGTTTTTGTTTTGCAACTGGTATGCCCTGAAAACAGCATATGATAAACCCATTAGTTAATGAGGACCACCCACTGCCACAGCTGAGGTCCAGCAGGAAAGCCCCAGCACTGAGTCCATGTGGAGGAGCACAGCTGTCCCTCTGCTCATGCACAGCTGCACTGGCCTTGTCTGTCCACATGACCAGGAAGATTTAGGGCCTGCTCTGCCATCTTGTTTCTACCAGCTTCTCCAAATGTTTTAAAGTCCCCAGTCACACACTCCCTTACCAGAGGTCACCTTTGATTATTCCCTTTGCCATAAGTCTCACAGTTCAAGGGCCGGTTGCCTTTTCCCTCCTAGCTGTGTAGACTCCATATTGACTCTATCAACATCTTTTTATCTATTGATACATATTTTTACCTATTGCCAGTGTAGTTGCTATCTCAAAGAACTTAGACTGTGAGCTTGAGGACCGTGATCCATATCCTCCAGCACCTTAAATGGCCTTGAGCTGTTAATTTTCAAGGACTACTATGAATGACATCAGGTGACAATCCAGTGCTGATGATTTGCAAAAGCAGTAATTGTTGCACGCAGTCTTCTAAGGGAGCTTGTGATGTGAACAACAGCGGAAGCGGAGGAACCGGGGAGACCTGTGTGCTGAGGAAGGAAAAAGGGATACCAACCATCAACAAAATTGCAGATAGAAGGGTAAAGCTACAGACAGACCAGGCAAAAAATAATGAGATAGCTTGTGCTTAATTATAGCACCAAGCTGTGAGTGAACCGTTGCCATGAAGTGGTGTCACAGGTGAACCCAAACTGTGTGGGGTCTTTAGAAGCTTTTCTGATATTCCTGTTTGCAGATGTTGCTTCTTAGGATTTGGGCCCTGCTGGAGATGGGACAACATTAGTTCAAGTGCTGACACTCATTGATGCTTCTTCCTGGAAGGCTGCAAAGTGCTGTTTTTCTTAACATTTCAAATGAAATGTCCTTGAAATGTCAGTAAGTGTGACAGTGTGATGAAAAGGATTTACAGCAAACCTGCCTGGAATGTGTATGAGGGGACAATGACAAGCAAGGAAAGAAGAAAAGAAAGCAGGCAGAGCTGTAAATTAGTGAAAATATGGAGTTTATTTATTAAAACAGAATTTAGTGTCCCAGTAACAATTTAGTTGTTCTCTGTTGCACCAGAATATGTGTTATATATCAGTGTCTCCTGCAAGGCTGTTTCTTTTAGCAGTGGGAACCTTTCTTTCCTGCTAGATTTTGAATCTGATTTCCAGGTTATCTTAATTACTTTCCAACTGAGTCAAGATACTGGAATGTTTCTTTTGGAATTGTCCAAAATGAGCTTTTTCTTCTCTTCTTGGAGATTCACTTTTCATACAGAGTTCATGAAATTCTGAGTATTTCAATCTTCTGCAGCTGACCAATTTCAATGGCAGCTCCACACTCAAAAGATTTTGTACAAACAGATCCTTGGCACTGCTGCAGATGAAATGCATTAAATGACCTATGTGAAACTGTCTGATTCAACAAGTATTTTCCAGCAAACTTAGAAGAAGGAGACTAAACTGGACAACTGACCACTTTTGCAGCTACTTCTGCGGTGAGAGTGGCTGATGAGAAAGGAAGTGAAGGACAGGAAGATGCATTGAGCCGCTTATCTCTGTCATGTCTTGATTAATACAACGGAAAGGCAGAAGCTGTAATTGAACATGGGGTCCTGTGCTGAAGTCACTGACAGACACATGCTTTGAGAGCAGATAAGCCAAGCTGCTTTTGGGACATGAATATTGCTATGTATTATGTTTACCTAAGCATTAGGGAGGAAAAAAAAAAAGTAGAAGAGAAAAATGAGCTCTTCTCTGAGTTTAAAATATTAAACAGAGGCTAAACGATTGGTTCTGAGCTCTAAAAAGCCTGCTTACATGAATCATTGACAAAGTGAAGATGACATGAACCTTATTTAATATATCAGTTCCTAGAATGGGACTTTGGACTTTTTACTATGGAAAAATGTTCCCTGAAAGTAATGGCTTTATCAGTGCAATTAGTACCACCCAGAGTTAACTGCCTTCTGAAATCAATGGTCCCTTGTGAGAGCTCCAGGACAGTACTTGGCTCCTGTGAGTGGTTGTCCTTCCTCACTCAGAGGTGCTTAAAACAGGGAGAATGTAGCTGGGTGACACAGTGTAGTTCATGGGGGACTGGATTTATCTGTATGCTGTGGAATGAGCTGATTGCTCTACTTTTGCACAAGCTGATTTATTTTGTGTTCTGGTTATGAATGTAATTCCTTAAGGGGAAAGACTTCCTGACTGCAGTTATATTTGTTCTTGCTATGGAGCCATTCCCCATCTCAATGTGCTTAATTTACTTTCCTAATGTTGTCAAGTTGCTTTCAAATTTAGAATTCAAGCTTTGATGTACCAAAAATACCAGGCAGGACTCTCCAATGTACAAGTAGTCTGAAACCTGTGTAGAATCACTACCCTGGAGACCAGTGAATTAGCAGAGAAATTTTTTTAGAAAAAGATATGGAATAATAGATCTATATTTGGATGTTCTTTTAAAATCAGTGGCTGTCTAAGAACAGTAGCTCCTAGCACAGGCTTCATTGTAACTGGAAAATTAATCCATCCAGAGAGTTCAATCACACATATATCACACAGGCTGATGGCACACATTCCATTACCTTTATTTAATGCTTCATTTCTAAGTGATAATTATTTTAATGGGTGATTATTCTAGTTTTGAGCAGTTTAAGGAATTTCTGATATGGGTAAGCAGGCGTAACTTTAAAAAAACTTTGCTTCATCTAAATTTGCCCTATAATTGATCATATAATTTCTGTGATACAATCCCTAGAAAATGATCTGAATAAAACCTATCATTTTATCTCCTTTGAGATACTTATATCCATTAGAAAAAGGTTCTCCATTCTCTCTTTAATTATTTGTTCTGGCAATAAAATCTTCGGTGACTGTTTAAGAAGTAAACCTGGAGTTCAAAAACTCCCAGTAGAAACTGTGGTGAATATAATTTCATTATACATAGCACAGAAAACATTCTATCTGTTGAACCCTTTGTGGCCTGCTGGGAGAGTCCTGGAACAGAGAGAGGAAAATGCCTCCTTCTGTGGGTTGCAAATTGGATCATATCTAAGTTTTAACTTTGAGCTCTGAGATACCAGTGCCAAATGAGTCACTGGCCAGATGAAGAAGAAATACAACAGACCCCAATTTTCTTTTTCTGTTTGTCAGCTTTGCCCTGGCCCTTTTTTTGCATACAGGACGAAAAGAAGAGTTCTAAACCTCCTTCATTCAAAGCAACTGTCTAGGCACTGGAGCTCCTAATTTGGTGGTCACTGAATGAGAAAGAAAGGCAGGAAAGCTGTTCACACCTTATCTATCAGCTGAGAGATTCAGGAGAGGGTGCTGTCCCTGCCAAGCACGGTGCAACAAGTGGATACCCAAGGAAGGAGAATATGTTTTTCAAGAACCACTACTGCAAGGGTAGGCTTGGAGTTTACTGGTGCATCTGCTTCTCATGCTGAAGACTGGTGTGGGGGCGGATATATCTTTGTTGGATGTTTTCACACTTAACTGCAATTATGAGGAGGGGATTACCCAAGAATTTTCCCTATTCTGAATGGTGACTAAGGCAGATGTGCTAGCCTCTGATGAACACATGGGGAAAGGGGAACTGCTGCTAACCACTGTGTTCCCTCTGTATGGTCATGGGGTAGGAGGGCAGATTGGCCAGGATCTGGTCTGGTCCTGTTTCTTATGACCCCAAGAGGGTGGATGGAAGGAGACAAGGCAAGGCAAGACAAGGCACGCTGTGGTAAGGAGAGGAGTATATAATTTTCAGACGGAAAATAAGACATATGGAATCTTGACATTTTCTTTGACTTGTGCCTGAATGCAAATGCCATCACCAAAGAATAAATTCTTCCATTTGGTATTCAGAAGGCCTGTGGTGTCCAAAATATCCATATTTTTCTCCTATTCTGTCTCGTCTCATACTCCTGATGAATGCATATATAGCACAAATTTGTGATAAACTGGAATAAATGCACTGCTAAGAAAAGACACAGAAGGACACAATAAGTCAATAATACCTGTATGTGCTACCAGCTCCTGCTAGACAGACCCTCATAGTCTTCATCACTGTTTCAAGGCACTCTGTGAACAGAAAGGTCTGCACGTGCTGTGGCTAAAGCTGCAGCCTTTTAGATGGACTTTGAGGGCTTAAAACCAGTATCAAGATAAACCCTACCAAGTGTGGCTGGCCCAGAACTTTTGATCAGACATGAAACAATATCGTTTGGGTGAAACAAGTTAGCTCCTCTTTCTTGAAAAGGACATGGGAATGTTTCAGCCTACATGCTTCTTGGATGAGCAGAAAGTACATCTTTGTCAGCTCTCCTGCAGGATGGTGAACTTTTGTCTGCATTCCTAGCTAAGACTCATACAGTGTCCTGAAGGGCAGAGCTCCTTTGATCATGTTTCATCAGCCTGCTTTGCTGAGCAGGTTTCAGCCAACTTTTGATCTGTGGCTGGTAACACACTCCTAATTAACCAGCAATCAGTTCTGCAATCAGTCAGCCTCTGGCTTCAGGCAACAGGCTTCTTGAGAGGGCACCTGCTGTGGCAAGAGCCTTCCCCTGGGCTGCCAGAACCACAAGCTAATCGCCTCGTCACACACATCTGGATTCACTGCACTCCCAATACGAGCAAGTTGGGACAACCTGATAGGAAGAACTGCTTGTGGTCAGCTGTGAGAGCTACACAGAAGCCTATGGTGATGTTTTTTCTCTCTGTGGGGCAACATTCGTGAGGCAGAACTCATCATATTCTTCTTTCTTAGTAGAAGATCCCCTCTTTCAATGTCATGGCATTGGCACATTTGTGCTGGCAGAAAACAGGTGAGCTCTAAATAGGGCTAACGATCATCTTGTAACATAATTCCTCCTATGCCCATCCTCACCTCCTTTCCTGCACTTCAGTCAAAGTACCACAGTTCAAAGACTGCAAGGGGCCAACCATTTTGGGATACCTTTTTTTTCCAGTAAGTTGGTCACACCCAGATAAAAGCTCAGCTTGATGGTGCTGGTCTGTAGGTGTCCTCAGCTGGCTCCTGCCAGGGAGACTGGGGGAGTACTGGACATGGAAGTGAATGCTTTCTCTTGTGAATCCACATCTGCTTGTATTCAGATGAGTCTGGCTTTTTGAAACAGTCACAGCATTTTGGTCAGATCACCACAAAGCCTCTAGACAATAAATCCATGCACTACAATGTAGTGAAGGTCACGCTTATGAATGTTACAATGGATGGCTAATTGTCTTTCCAAATGCCTTAAATGCAAAAGAAATTTCCAGGAATAAATATCTGAGCTTGCACCTTCAAAGGCAGCCAGGGGGTGTTTAGAGAACAGCTCAGACATGAGGGAGTGATACCCACAAAATACCATGGATTTTAGCATCTTCTTGGCACCAAGTTGACCAGGTCAAGTGTATGCCGAGGTGCAAGCATGGGCTAAAGGTTGTGTTCCAGCTTTTCCTGATCTCTAAGTTGTCAGACACACCCAGAGGATTCTGCTACTACCATGAGTGCACCCACCAGCCAGAAGGCACACAACCAATTCACCAGCTGGGACCATGCCATGGGCCCATCACATTTCCTGAGCTTTACTGTGCAGAGTTCATTTCCAGGAATATCATATAGGCTTCCATAGGAAATAGCCTACAAAGAAAGGATAGTTTTCCTGATTTTTAGCAAGTCCTCTGTGCGAGAAGTGGAGGCAGGAGCAGAAAGGAGAATCTGAGTACCACTGAAACTGACAGGCATGTCTGCTTGCATTGGTATCACTCATTTAAGTCTTGTGACAACAAAACGTCACATTGCCGCTCTGAATGGGGTTGTGTGCTGTAAGGCAGCTCTTCTGCAGGAACCGAAGCTGTGTGAGACCTGCTGGCCAGCCATGGCTTGCCTTTATCTTCTCAGATTGGGTGGGGATTCTCATTAAGCCTCTGTCATGGCTGATTCTTCACTTAAATTACAGCACAGCAGCACTATTTAAAAGGTTTTAACTCAACAGATGTCTTCCCATGTGAATACCATCTCAATCCATGCTGCTGTCCTGGATACTGATTCTGGCTGTGTGGACCTCTTTGGTACATAAAATTGCCTGCCAACAGGACAGGGCTTGTTCTGAGCCAGAAGAGATTTGTACATCTTCTCAGGAGTATCTGTTCCTATCACAGTCCTGGAACAGACTGTACTCTCTCAGTGTGAAATCCCCCTATTCCAGTGACTTACTCCCTCTTTTCCCAAGAGTCAGATGTGTGTCTAATGGCCCTTGTGTCCTTTATTACCTCAGCCATTGGAATAAGCAGCTACCGCTGCACCAGATGCATACAAAGTCTGGTTTTGCCTTGCTGTCAGTACAGACTGCTTTTAGCTTGTTTGGAAAAGCTGCTGTTGATGCAGGTTATTGCTGATATTTCTTTAACTGCTGGCATCAACTAATAACATGGTTGATGTTTCCTAGGGGATTACTGGACCCTGCAATGTCGCCTGCTGCTCCTTGGTGCTCTTGGTTTGTATATCTGCTGTAATTGCTTTCCCTGGCATCAAATCAGTGTCAAGCTACAGCGTCTCTGACACCCAGTGAGCTCTTTCACAGCAAAAATAAAAATAATTCCTGTAACATTTAATCATGAAGCCTGCTGGTGAATTCTGTGCTGTGCTGGGATGTGCAGGGCTGTGAAAGCTTCGCCAATAGAATCAACCTTGTACTGAGACAAAAAAAAATCCTGTCTCTCATGAAATATTAATTCAAGTTGCCAGCTTCAGCATTTTAGGCTTTTGCATTTTCAAAGTCATCAGCTTGAAGGAAAACATATTTTCAGCCCTTGGCCCACCAAATACAGAGCAGAGTTGTTCTGAGAGTTATTTGTCAGCCTGATCCTTGGCTAAACTGCTTGAATCTTATTTTCCACTTGGTCTAATCATCCCCAGCCTTGAAATTAATTGTTCTGGAGCAAGTATCTGACAGTGGGAGGACCCAGACCTCAGAGCCATTGTTAGAGCTGGATTCCTGCAGAGAACATTCAGAGAACTCAGTCTTTTACCAAGTTTTTTTGTCACCATAGAGCATTTTGTCGTTTAAATAAAAGCTGCCCATCTGCTCTGGTCTCCACAGCGTGCTCCTAGTCAGCTTTTAGCAAACTAGCCTGAGGAGCTGCCGTGTTTTCTGGGAAAAATCCCAGCAAACCCCCTTCTCCACTAGCCAATAAATCAAAGCCCACACTCCAGCACCCTCTGGCAGGAGGAAGCAGAGATGGTATTACTGCAAAGGGGGAAGGAATTCCAGGAACACACAGAGAATAATAATAATAAGGGAAGACTTGTGATTGGGTATTCTTGAGCAATAACAGTGTTTTAGAGGCTCTTGCCAGAGCTACTTTAGGATATCCTGTGGTGCTGTAGTGAGGCTCCTGCTACACAGTGCTCAAAAGCCAATGATCAGCTAACGCTGAAGGGATCAGCCTCTGTCAGCTCCCTTAGTTCTGAGTGGTTACTGAACTGTACATGGCACCACATGTGAAATAAAATGGAAAATACCCCCAGTGAAAAAGGGAAGCCATTCAAGGAAAAGATGTAGCACAAGGACCTGCAGGCTCTATGGCAGACACCACAAACAGAGATGATGTCTGTCATTTGGAAGGAGATGCAAAACCTGCAGCGGCTCCATCATTTTGCATCATTGACAGAGGTTGCCAGTAGGTCCAAAGCACACATGGGTGATCAGCTCCAAACCAAACTAGGTATTTGTTTATTTAAAATTGGATACAGATACCTGAATTGGTATGGTGCCAAAATCAGTTTTATTAACACTGGAAGCGACACCATAGATAACACAAGATAATGCAGTAACCTTAGAGACTACACAAACTGATGTTTAAAAGGAAGGCTGTGAAATGCAAGCTCAGATAAGTACCAAAGTGAATGTAAATTTTTTACATTCAGGAATGTGTATGTGCAGGAAACAGTCTCTGTTATTTGCGAAATCCTCCATGCTGAATTTCAGCAGGAAGGATGGGCACCAAAGAGAGAGGAGACTGAAAGAAGGGAGAGATCAGAACTGTCTGATGGAGAGATTTTAAAGGATTCCTGTAAATGTGCTGGAAGGGAGTGATTTCACTACATGCAAAGGGAAAGTTTTCTTTAGGGTATACTTGATGCCAAATATTTTTCTACACTTCATCATCATCAGGTCTCTGTTAAGGCTGTAAAAAGACTTTTTTTTTTTTTTTGCATTCTGTTTGAGAAATATTCTTTTCTCTAACCACTGCTCAGTTTGCATTCACCAGCTCAGATGTTTCAACAGGCCAACCAACCATCTTTTGTTTCTCTTACTGTGGAGAGGGATGGAGACTGTCCTCACAGGTCTTTTAAAGAGCACCTCAAGCAAACAGCTATCTGGCATAGTCCTGGTAAAGAGGATGCTGCATTTGGGCTCAGAACTGGAGACAAGTCCCCCTAATTCTGCTTCTCATAGACTAAGGCCTGGGAAAACACAGTAGCAGAGATTGTGCCAACACACCAATCTGCTCTGACACCACCTGGAGCACATGGGCTAAAGCAAAGTGAGGATAATGGAAGACTGCTGGAATATGCTTGTCCTGCCAGAGAGAAAGGTTTACAGAAAAACATGTCTCTTCTTTCTCAAGCAACACCTGGAAGCTGAATAATGCAGAGACTGAAAAAATGGAAAGCAAATCTCATTCAGGGGGAAACACTGAAGGAACAGTTGAAGTCCTGCTGTAAGGGCAACATTTCGTTGGCTGAAGTAGCTTTGGGCAGAGCCAGAGGACAGATTTGTCCAGGGTGCAGATATTTCAGCACAAGGGCCAACACATACACCTCAAAAATCAATAGGACATTTTAAGTCAGTGAAGTTATTTATTTATGCTGGAAGCTATGTGTTATGATCACTTCAATTCTTACTTGCTATTACCTTTGGCTTGGGGAAGAAACAGGCATGAGGAGCTGCCTCTTTAAGGGAGCCTGGCAAGATCTGAGCAGAAAGAGCTGTGCTTGCAGAGCTGTCTCAGGCAGCCCAGAGTGGCTGGATTTCAGGCTTTGAAAGGAGTCTGTCCCTGTCAGTGTCCTTTGCTAGAACTGATTGCAGAACATATTTAGCCTTCTACCATTTAAATGTAGAAATGACTACTCTGTGACTCAATTAATAGCTCCAGTGCTCCTGGCCTGACTTTCTCCCTTGAAGGGCAAAAGGCAGATCTCCGTTACTATTAAAGCTCCTATAATGCTGGAGACTTGTTCTGATTTTCATGATGTGGCACTCCAGACCCAGAGCTGATGCCAGCCTTCCAGCTGGCTCTCCTGGACTTGCTTACCCACTTTGCTCCCTCTTCCAGGGTGGCATGGCATACATCTCATTCCTCAGGGATGAAGAATCAAACTCTGCTTTTTGTTTTCCAGGAAAACTGCTACAATTTCTGATAACACTGAACTTTACCAGGAACCAATTCATTACTGCTGAAAAAACGGTGTCACACTGGGCACCCATCTCCTCTCCAGGCAGTGGGACCCACTCTTGATTTCTACGAGCAATTCTCCACCAACCCTCACAGAATGACTGCAGGGAAAGGTGGGAGCCTGGTGCTTGTCCTGTCTGTGCTACGCATGGTCACTGAAGGGCAGCAATCTGAACTCTGTCAGGAGCTCCAGCAGTCCCAGGACACCCGCAGTCATTGTGTCACTGGGCGGGAATGCAGCGGCTGCAGGGAGAGGGAGTGCCACAGGGCCAGCACTTGCCGAGACAGTAATGGTTTTGTCAGGCTCAGTGAACACTGCTCAAGGTCAAGGCCCTGGGCCAAGTGGTGGGCACAGATTTTCCCAGTGATGGAGACAAGTCTTCACATAATACTTCTCTGGCTTCCAAATACCAAGAGAACCAGGCTTGTTTGGGGTGAAAACATTGCATAAGGTGAGTAGGTATTTTCTGACTGAATGTAACTTTGACAGAACTTGAGAAAGGAAACATAGTGGGGGAAGTTGGAGACAGTGAACACCAAGCTGCTGCATTTCAGAGACAGCAAGGACAGAGCAAAGATCAGAGCTGCCTCTGGTTTTGCTAATCAGATGTTTTGCCCCAAACAAATGTGTTTTTATTGAGAGACTGAAGGATGTTTTGTTGCTCTGGAAAAAAGTGTTAAATACTACCAATGGGAGAGAAAGGCTGGGGAATTTCTAGATGGCACCACAACTGGGGTGGAACATAATTACTCCTCCAGAAAAAAAAGCATAAACAGCAGTTAAAAACCATGAGGTCGTGGAGAACTGCACCTAAGATCCATAGAGCCATCCAAAGCCATATTACAATCCTAGAAGTATGTAGCCAGTTACTAAGAATATCCAAAGTCTCCAGTGATAAAGAAGAGCAAGCCACATTAGGTAAGCATAAAGAGGAATCACCACATGCACATAATTCCATGATGCATTTTCATTGTAATCTTCAAGTTTCCTGCAAGGGTAGCACTTTCTCCTTGAAGACTGCATAAAATTCATGACTTCATGAATTCCTGGTTGTAGGCAACCATCTCAGAGCAGGAGAGGGAGACAAAGGACAGGGACTGGGGAAAATCCAAGAACAAGCACAAGGCACAGATTTTGCCAGAAGGGCAGTGAGCAGAGACCCTGAAATCATGTTTTTGTCTGGGAAAGATGTCCATATCTGCTTCTCACTGCCTTGGTAGGGTGCAACTTGAGGGAAGGAACTGAACAGAAGGAAGCAATCTCAAAGATACTAGCTTGGGAGAGACTGGTTTCAGGCTGCACCCAAGCTACACCAGTTTACCCTGCACCAGACAGGCTGTGAGACTCCAAAGCAGAGAAGATACAGGCCTGAACTGTCTCATAGTGGCAGGGTTATTGAATGCAGAAGACACTGGGTTGGAAGGGTGGGAAAAGGCTAAACAAGACACATGAAGGAGAGGATCTGATCTGAAGTTTTTTTTGCAAGAGCTAGGCCTGACCATGGACCTGGGAGGATCTACTGTTTCAGGAAATTGAAGCAGTTTTCTGAAGGACTAGGGTCTGAAGAAGCAGGGTCTAGGTAGGGGAATTCCAGCAAAAAGGAAAAAAAGAAAGAGAGCCATTAGCTCAGATGAACAAAGATGTGGGAGCCAAGAACAGAGGCAAATTGGTAAACCCAAGTAATATATGGCTTGTTGTGGTTTAGAAATGATATTCTGCAATTTAGTAATCCCTCTAAAAAAAAAAAATAATATGCCATCCCTCCCCTTCCAGCTGAAAGTACAAAACAATATTAATAACAAAAGGTATAAGACATAGAAATTATTTACACAGAAACAATGACAAATGACAAAATACTGACCAGCTCTTCCCACCACACCATGCTTTCTCCTGACTGGAAAAGAATGCCCTTCTTCAAGGAAGCCAGAGAGTCCCTTACCCCTACCCCCAGGAACATGAGGTGGTGTGGAATAACTTTCTAGCCATGTCCACGTGGCTCCAGACTTCACCTCCTCAAGGCTACTGCAAAAATTAGCTCTGTCCTGAATGGAAACAGGACACTCTCCTGTCTGAAGTTCAGCTGCAAGGGGCAAGAACAGGAGCTGCGGAGGGCAATGACCCCACTGCTCAGGAAGCAATGGGGAGACCAAAAGGATATTTCTAGAGGATACGTAATTTTTGTGGCATAGAGGATGGACACATGTGAAATGGAGAAGGATCGTTGTCCAGCCATTGTCTGGTATAATTAAGCATACTCAAGTAAAAGCTGCAGTAATGGCTTCTTTAGCAGGCAATATGCCATATTTGGGAACCTTCGAACAAGGAGGAGGATGCTTTTCCCTCAGGAGCATTCCTTCCAGGCCACATTCAGGAAGGCTGCTCTCATGGCAGCAAGAACCAGCCTCGAGATAGTTTTATTTCAGCCAGTGTCCCACTGTGTTGCCCCCACTGGAGGTGTCAGGAGGGCTCAGCAGTCACCCTGTTCAGCGCCTGACCTGGCCAAGACTTCATTAGCCCCACCAGCACTTTCCAAACTTCTTCCGTGTCATTAAAGCCAGCCAAACCACCCAGCCTCACTAGAGCACAGTCTGGGTGGGAATGGTTTTCCCCTCAGATGTTTACTGCTTTGTGTCATGGCTGCAACATCATTTCTGGTAGAGAAACACAACCACCACCTCTAAGGAACGCAGGTGCTCCACAGGTACATGATTAGGGTTTTTGCTTTGCTTTATTTTCATGTCAATAAAGGAGAGTTTGTAGGGGCTTTCTTGGGGAGTTTCTCCATCAGCCCAATGGGAAATTCCGCATTGCCTGGAGAACGTGGAAAGAAATTAAGAGTTACGCAGGTATTTAGGTACCACCATCCCACTGAAATCGGGGGATGTAGGGTTGGTTTCTCCTAGGAGAGAGGAATGTTCTGTGATGGCAGGTCAAGCCAGGGATGCGAAGGGCTGTTCTCAAAGCCCGCAGTGCTATGACAGGAGCCCCTCATAAACCCTGGGATCCTCAGGAGAGCGGGCAGCTGGGCTCTCACCCAGCAGCTGACTGGGTGAAGCCGCAGCAACAACCAACGCTAGCCGAGGCCTGAGCCCCGCGGAGCAGCCGCCGTTCCCGGCGT
>VZRZ01007421.1:3449-71611 GCA_013398175.1 Climacteris rufus | reverse complement strand
CTGGGCGGGCCCGCACCGCAGGTCTAAAGCGGCGGCGGGGAACTCCGGGCCGCCGTCGCACCGCCCACCCGAGCCCGCCCGAGCCCGCCCGAGCCCGCCGGCGCTGGGTGAGTGGGGACGGAGCGGGCCGGGGCTGGGCGGGGAGCTGCCCCACGCGGTGCGTCCATTTTGCGCGGTGCGGCCGGCGCTGCCACCGCGCTGTGTCCCCGCGGCATGTCCTTCCCTGCGCGCTCTCCCCCCTTCGCCTGACCCCCTCCCCGGGCTGCTCGAGCGGTGTCGCAGCCCCTCTGCTGAGGGCGGGATCCCCCAGAATGCCCGCGGGGAGGGCCTTTATTGGCGCTGCCGGAGCGTGTGCCCCCGCGGAAATGGGCCTCCTCCCTGCCACGCCTGCCCTCGGCCAGGGATGTAGAGGGCCAGGGCAGAGTTGGGAAGCACACATCCGTGCCTGCCTGTTCCCGAGCTAATCCCTTTTTTTGCATATCTTCTCTCTGCGATGCGGGCAGCGCCACAGGAAACGTGCTCTGCTGGAGCTGAAGGCCCAAGTGTCAAGGAGAAGCTCTGGGCTGTGTCCCCTGACAGGCCTTCCCAGGGTAGCTCTCGAGGGGCTGCCATGCTGTGCTTTGTTTCCTTTGTGAAACTGCAAAAGAGACTGAGAATTTACCGAGAATTCTGGTATTGCCCCTAGTTCTTGAGGCAAGCCCGTATTTCCCGAGTTGTCGCCATCCGCTGCTCCTGTTACCAGGACAGGGACTTGTCTCCATTTGGTTTGTCAGCATTTTGCAGGCAGCTGTCCTGACTAACAGATGGGTCTCATCTTTTTGCATGTGAGCGTGTGACTGTGTGTAGCAGATGGGGTACAGCAAGGGAAATCGACTAAAAATCCTTAAGAGGAAATTTATATGTAGCTAAGGCTGGACAGGAAGATTCGGACTGCATACGAAATTGCTAGTTAGTTGTATTGTCAGCTGCTAGAAACCTTAGTTTTAGAGCAAAGTGGTATTTTTGTAGGTGCTGTACAGACTCGAGACAGAAAGGCAATTGCAGCTCTGCAGAAGTTGTAGGTTGGGGCAGAAGAGCTGAGGTGATCACGGTGCTGTGGCTTCATGACTTAGCCCAGTGGTTTTGCCGCTTGCCTGTGGTTATTTGTAGCTGTTACTTTGTTCTTGAGCAACAACTTCATGGCGATGTCCAACATCTGCTGAACCAGTGAACATCCTAGCCTGCTTCCCTTTGCCCACCTCTGCCAACTCCGCTAAGCTGGTAGGGCAAGTGGTGAAGATGCGGTCACACATGGCAATGAAGGTGCCCTGTGGGACTCTCTGCAGTGGCACAGCAATGCCTCTTGAAGCTGTGCGCTTGCTGATGCTTGTCTGTCTCTGCTCCTGCAAGTTAGAGGCAGATGCAATAAAATTTTGGAAAGAACAGGTGAAAATGTACCTTTCTGGTCAGGTACTCTGTGGATGTCTGGTGCCTTCAGCAGCTAACTGATATGTTTTTTGGACAAGCTTTCAATATAATGCAAAACAGGAGGGACTGTAATTGCACGGGCTCTGTGCCTGCAAGTGCTGACCCTGGCACAAAGAAGGAGCAAGCTTGTGAATTGCCACAGCTCTTGAAAGTTATTTTGCATTCAGGTGTTTTGAGTATCTTGCATTTTGAGCGATTGGACCAGACAGGTCTTGACTGTGCTCCATCACATGCATGCTTTAGGTGGTCACATTGGCTTTGAAATAAAGCCTTTTCTTGAGCAGGGGAACTAATGGGTGCTTGGTCCTGGATTTATGCCACTTTGCTGGTATTTATAAAATTATGAACCTTGCTGCTTGTAGGGCTGTGCTTAACAATGAGGGGGTGTGTTCCGAAGGCACTTCTTGTTTTGAGTGGGCTGTAACAGAAACCTGAGGCCTGCTCAGCTTCTGATTCAAGCAGTTCAGTTGTGAGCGTGGGTGAGACGTGTGATTGCACAGATGTAATATGCTCTTGAATCCTCATGGAGTATAGTACTTCCGTATATTTTCTATACAGAAGGAATTACCTTATAGATCACGAAGCTAGTAACTCTTTAACCGGTTACTGGAGAAACCAGTTCTGAGTTGTATTGTTGAAACATTTGTCACAGCCTCTTCTATTTTTATTTCCTTTTTCCTTCTTTTTTTTCTTTCTTCTTTTTTCTGTGTAACCTATTGACAGATGGTAGGTAGTGTTCATCCTCGGCTTGGTGGTGTGCCTGAGCCCTGTGTCTCTGCTTTAAGTTGTGTGACATGGTTAATGTTTGGGTTTGGTGATCATGGAGTCCTTTTCCACCCTTAATGATAATATGATTCTGAGATGACATAAGCAAGTGCCAATCTAGTTAGTGTTGAGCGCAGTTGATGGCCTGGTGTGTGCAAAAGGGAGGGGAAAAGGAGTGATGAGAAAAGAAGAAAAAAGCAGATGGGAAAGAAGAGAAGGAGAAACGTGGCTCGAGTGAAGGAGGGCAGGGGTCTTGTAATTACTGCCTCCGCTACCTTTAGTTGCCACTTGATCTAGCAAGTTCCTCAACCCTGAGGACTGGTTAATGAGACTTTGGTAGCCTTTGAGTTAGCAGCTAGGTTATATCACTGAAGTTTCAGGTAGCAAAGCAAATACAATGTGGTGTTTCTCTAGAAAATATTTGTAACTTGGGTTAGCAGTGTTTGAAGTGATCCAGGATGCTGAACAGATATCTCGGTGCACAGAGCAATGAGGATGATGTCTGGGGGGTCAAAGGCAGTGGCGCTATCAAGCATTTGGGGACATGTACTGCTGCAGCTGATACACTTTGAGCCATAAGAAACAAGTCTGCACTGGTAACTGTGCTGCTTTACATGCTGGCAGTGGACCATGTTGGTTCAGTAGTTTGATTAAACCAAAGGTGAATTTGCCTTGAGTTTGTGGGATGTGGTGTAGTGCCACTTTCCATTGCTATAAAAGAAACAACATGCGAAATAAATGTTTAGGTTTATGGGTAAAGCATGCTGACATCAGGGCTTGGGAGAAATTGCTTGCAAAGGATCTGCTGCCTGAAACTGTTTACTGGGAAATTTAGAGTCAGTAGGCAAAACCAATTCTGGAAAATATGAAGGGAAAATAAGTACAGGCTTTAAACTATAACAAATCAGTCCGCTGTTAATTCTAGTCGTAGTTCCATTTGGGAATGAAACTGCTGATGTAGGAGGTTTATTTGGATGTGTAAGTGACAGGAGTAAAAGCACTGTACAAGAAATTACTGTGTTTTGATAAATGAAGTGTTTCCTTAAGCTGAAGAATACCTTGCTTTTGTCAGGTGAATAATTCTTAAAATAAACCACTTGGAAAAATGCATTGATGAGAACTTTGTAGAACTAGGTTCTTTTGTTGAAGTGACTCCTGTAAAGCAGCTTTGGCTAGGAAATTAAACAATGTGTTGTATCTTTAGAAAATATTCCAGAAAGGGCTAGTTGGCTCACGTAGCTAGAATATAGTCTTTCATCCTTAAGTTGCTGGTTAAACTCTGCTTGGGGTTGCACACTGCCTGATGGCTGTTTGATGACCCATGTGAGAGAATTCCCAAGCAAAGGATGCTGCTGCATACTGTTTTATTTGTTTTTCTCCCTCCAAAATGTTCATAAAACAGGGTGACCTGTAACATATGTGATATGAAGACTCTTTATCTCACTTTGCAGGAGCAGTCTGTGCATCAGGTTGGTTTGTGTGCTTATAGCTTCCAAAAGCTGAGAGACGGTCATTGAGAAAAATACAGCACCTGGCTGATTGTAGGTTTGAAGTGCAACGGTGCTGTACCGTTGTATGTCCGTGCTGACTTCAGGTGCTTTAGGCACGACCCTTCTGGCTGTGCAGTTGGCTGGAAGCAAGGAGCAAAATGTTCTGGCAGTGCAAGCAAAAAGAAGGCACAGCACCCAGAAGTCATCAGCCAGATGATGGATTAGGGTGGAGGTGCTACAGCTTGGAGGAGAAAAACAATAAGTGTTTGTTGGGATTTTGGAAGTGAGAACTCTGTGAGATGGGAACGGAAATTTGGCCTCTAGCAGCTTTATAGTTCAGGAAAGGTACCAACACAAGCAATCCAGTGAAAAGTGTAACAGCTAAGTAACTGGAGAAGAGCGGGAGCAAAATGTTTATGCTTTGCTCTGGAGGTGCTAGGATCCATGCTTGGACAGTCCTGAAGTCCAAAGTTTTGTCAAGAAAACACTCTTATTTTTGAGGAATGCAAGTGTAAGGATGAGTCGTTGCTCTTGTGACAAAAGTGCATGTCTGAATTGTTAAACCCCCTAAGACTATTCAGACTTTCACATGCTTTTACTAACTGTGCACAGAAAGAGCAGTCAAAATTCATTGAAGTGTTTTTGCTTCAGCTGTGTCTAGGTACAGTCCCATCTTCTCTTGAGCATAAGTCTGGTAGAGCTTTTGTAGATGTCTGCTAGAGCGCTGCAGTAGCTAGGGAATGCAGGTGACTCCAGAGGGCCGTAGCTCCCTCTCTTCTCCAAAGGGATAAGTTTATGCCTGGCGGTGCCTGTCTTTGCCTGTTGGTTACAGAGGGGGTGAGATGATACCCTGAGTCCCCACGTCTGCTTTGGAGTGGGCTGGAGCTAGTCAAGAGAAATCCTGCCCTTATAGCCTGGTTGTCATGTGAGGAAACACAAGGATGACCCCCAAAGAAACTTGGATAAGTGATGAAGCCACACTGCTGGGCTTTGGCTGCTCCAGATAAGCCATCACAGATGTTAGAGTACTTTTGAACCTGTTTTTTCCTTCGAAGGAAATACCTGGAGAGCAGAACAGCATGGTGTAGGGCACCATCAAAAACACAACAGCAGCTCTTTGCTTTTCCTCCTCCTGTTCAGACCCTTGGGGGAAAAATGATAATTATCATTTGTTTCACTTATTTTGCTTTAAAATCACCTATTTCCTTTTGCAAGTCCCAGCACAGTGGAGCTAAGCAGAATATTTAGAGCCAGTTGTTTGTTTCCTTCTTGCTGTCACTTAAAGCACCTTGCAGCAGCAGAACTTATTCTACTTCAAAGTTTCTTTTTCTAGGTAAGTGACATAGGGAGAGACGGCCCTGTATGTATTCTGAGAGGTGTAGCATTATACGTTTCAACATACTTCTCTGAGACTGTCATATCTAGGCCTCTCTGTGTACTCCCCCAGCCCCATAAATATAATTAGGAGTGATTTCCTTTGATGCCGGAATGATGATGTGGAAAAATATAATAATGTTTTAAAAAGTTAAGCAGACTGGATGATATTAGTCATTTTTTCTCCCAATAAAAAGTGCATGCTTACTCCAAACACTGCATTTTGCTGATAGGGATGCAATTATTTTTCAGGATACCAGCATAACTTCCCTTGACAGGACTGTATTCTGGGTGGCTTCACTTGTCTCTGTCACTAGGTTGCAGGAGCAGTTTTTGGGGCAGGCCAGGCTTCTGCATGCAGGCCAGGGAGGTGTAGATGGCAATTCCAATAAATTCAGAAACTGGAGTAAGATTTTACCCTACAGATTGAATAACTACTATGCTGCTGGGGTTGAATAAAAAGTAGATGACAAATCTGTTTGTTTGCTGATGGGAATTAATTTCTTCGGTAAGTTGACTTGGGCTTCCAAGGAAGCCAGAACAAGCTCTCTTCATGGAGAGATGTGGGTTGGAAGACCTGTCTTTCTGCCACATAGATGGCAAAATAAACTGTAAGGGTGGCCATGGCTATGAGGTAATAGTCTCCTTGTGCAAACCAGGGGGCTGAGTCTGCATGGCATTTTCCAGTGCTCTCTTGGCTTGGTTCAGGCCAAGTCTGCCAACTTTTTGCCTTTCTTACCTCCTGGTATCTCTTGCATTGTCCCTGCTCTCTCTGCTCCTTCAACTATCACATCCAGGAACTTTCTGCCCAAATCCCTCTTGGGGCTGGCCAGAGTGGAGCCCTGTGTTGAGGTGATGCAGGATCTCTCTGCATGGCATTGGCAGCAGTGAGGCCAATATGAAATATGCGGCTTGTGGTCTGGCTCACAGTTCGACTGGTCAGGATCTTCTTTGCTTTTTGAGGGGGAAAAAACCCCTCAAAACCCCACAAACTTCAGCAAGTCTTGCTTTGATCTGACACAAGAGTGGGAAGCCTTTTGTCATGCTTTTGATAGAAGTTCTGAGGTAAATATCAAGTGGTCTATGCTTGGACACCTCTTTTCCCCAGTCCTTCCCCATAAGCAGCCTTGGAGCCTTGAATGTCTGAGTTAGGTGGAGGCAAAACTCTCCTTAAACAACAGCCCTCCTGTCCAGGAGCAGGACAGAGCTGAATGGTGAACTTGTGCCTAAGAAAAGAGTATTTACCCAAAGCAAAAAACCCTCCACACCTACCTCACTGTGAAATTTAATTCCACATCAGTGTTTCACTGCTTTTCTCAAGATTTATTTAAGTAGAATATATCAAAACTAGGCTCTGATATCTGTGTGTGAAAACAGGAGTGGTTGGTTACCCCACTGACATACTAATGGAATATCATGCTTGCATAATTTGCCATGCTCTGTACTTACTTTAGACTTAAATGCCTACAATAGATGCAATTTTCTGAGGCATTTTGTTGTAAATCTGTCAGTTTAGGAGCAGTCTTTGCAGCGACGGCTTGTGGGATAATTTGCAAAACACTTCTGAGGCTGATTTTTTTTTCCACACAGCCCCATTCTTTATCTCCTCTGCCCCACCTCCTTGCACCATCCTCAGCTCCCATTTTTCTGTGGGTGTATGTCTAGGCTATACTGATGTAGACGTATCCTGTAGGCCTGACAGCCAGGCTCTGTGACTTACCTGCCTGACCAATTCCCATCCCAAAACCATGGTCCTTGGTGAGGTATGTATCATGGACTGATAGGGAAATGGGGTTGTTTACTGGCAGCAAGTTGGAATGTTGCCATATCCCATTTACACTGGAGGTGTGACCGCACCATTGGTGCTCAGCATGCCCCTCTGCCTTGGATTGGGCTACCCAGATTGCCTCTTTAGGGTTTCCTCCTGTGGGAGTTCCTCATGCTGTTCCAAGGCAGCCGAGGCATCAGAGGCCCATCCAAGTCATGCACTGTTGTCTCCTTCAGCACTGAGTGCCAGCATTATCTGTCTCTGTCTAATTTACTTCCTTGTCCCCTAGGAGACATTTCCCACCTTCTTCCAAGCACTGTAGTCCAAGGACCACAACTGGTGTATGCTGAATGACATGGCTGGGGGTTTTGGCTAAGCAGAGATTTGCCTTCATTTATCTGGGTTTGAGGAGACACTTATTTAATATTGTTTCCCAGAGTATAGATTTTTTTTCCTGCTTGATACTAAGGCTGAGTCCCTGGCAGCTTATGGGTGATGGGTTGTTTCAAGTGAATTCCTGCCAGTCTGTCTCAGACTTTCACTTGGGAAGTTTAATTATCAGTGGAGATGCCCTTTGGTGTTATGACAAACTGAGGGAATTAAATCAAGCAATTTTCTTGCAAGGTGCAATTTGAAGTCATGCTGAGGAACTGTTTGAGGAGACTGTGCTAGACCTGGTGGGAGACTTTTCAATTAGGTGCTTTTTCATCAGAAAATAGTGATTCGTGTAATTAGAGAGGTATGATGCCTTTTGCTGGCTAGACAGGAAGACATTTCCTTAATTTTTGTATCTCTGAGGAGCTGTGGATGGCAAATGCACTGCTGTCCTCCTCAAAACATCTGGGTGCTGTTTTGAGCTGACAGGATCCTTACCAGCTGAAATTTGAGGTGTGGGCTAAAAGGGTTGAGGGCACTGAAGGCACCTTTCTCTGGATGGTGCTTCTCAGGTGGGAATCCATCCTGGAAAGTGTCACATCCCTCTGCTCTGCCCTGGATGCTCTCTGTGGTGGCTTACCATCCAGTCAGCTGTAGGCACAGCGTTGGGTTCATATGAGCGGTACTGTTTTCAGGACAATTCCCCGGGTGGCTTTTCTGGTACAGCTGTGGGGTGATTCGCAGTAGTCTGGGGATAGGAATGTCTGTTTTCATGATTTAATCCTGCCAAAACAAACGTGTTGTCTGGCTGCACCTGAGTCTTCCCTACTTTGAGCCAGGGCGCATGATACCCAGTTGGAGTCTTAAAGGTCTTTCTCTAACCTGTTCTTGCAACACTTGGGTGGTGGAGATCTCATATGGCATCCAGTCCCAACCTTTCATTGTGCCTACCATGGGAAAGTGATCATAACATCAGATTCCTCACTGCAAATTAAGCATGATATGGTGTGTGTTTCTGCAGCAGGTAAGTAGGGGAATTAATGTCTGTCCAACCTTTTACCTGTTGAATGTCTTATTGTGTGCCATGTATGATGTTAATCACCGCTGGAGCTTTGTGCAGAACAGAGGGCATCACAACTTCCATATTGGAGATTTTGAAGCTTGAATTCTGAGTGTTTAAAGTACTCTTCTCATGACTTTCACAGCAGGAACCTCCCTCCTCCACGTTGGTCAAAAATGACTGCTCATTTCAAAATGGATTTTGTGTATGATCACAAATAACCCAGACTGATTTTTCTGCAGGTATTGAGACAAAACACTGAAGTTGGCCTGCTTTGAAATTTTGGGGAAGTTGAGAATTACTGTCTGAACTTGTGGAAGAGGATGGTCTTTGCCATCTTGGAAGTTGTCCTGGGATGAGAGGACAGCTGTTCTGACCTTGGTACAGCCAGTGGCTGTGACAGCTTGGAAAGCAGGTGAGTGAGCTGCAGCACCCTGACGTTCTCCCAAGGTAGTACTTGAACATCAGCACCTTCTTCATGTTCAGTGGGACTTTGTGGTCACCTTTCAGTAACTGATTGCTGGTAAGTGGGTGATATAGAGATTATAGAGAGCACTTCACTACTCCTTTTCCAGTGGAATAAATCCTCCAGGTCTATGAGTCACCAGAAGAGGAGCAGGCCATGCTGCATTGGAAATGTCCCTAACATTCAGGAGACTGAAGAATAGAAACCCACAGCATGCCCAGCTGTCTATGACAGCAGGCTGGGCCCCCAGCACCACCTCCCTCATGGTGTTAAAGGATCTGCTCAACAAAGGAGAGTAATATGATCCCCTTCATACAAGCAGTGTGCCTTTCAACAGGTGAATAAGGTTGTGTTTTGTGTACACTGCACACCCACACCTGTATGTCCTTATCTTCCTTTAATGTGTTGTGTATATTTAACTGCATGGCTTCCTTCCTTTGTGTAGCAAATGCCTTGCTAGTGGCTGATCGTGGCTTTTACTGAGAGAATTGGAAAGAATATAATATTAATGTCCATATATACATATATGTGTGTATATATATATACTCTGATGTAATCTAGATTAGTGTATATTGAGGTATGTGCATACATTTGCACATGTATGAAAAAGAAAAAAATAAAATTACGATAATCAAGAAGGGAATAATTCAACAGCACATAGACAATACATTCCTTGTCTGCTTAAAATAACTTCAGCAGGGCAACATCTCTTCACACACAGTGAAACAAATGCAAAGAATTGCAGCTACTTTGGTGGCTTCTGGCTTGGACTCCTTGCCACTGCTACTGCTCTAGTGAGAGAACTTCTAGCTTTGCATAATACTTGGTCATGCCTTTGCTTTCATTGGCCTCCTTGCTGGTGGCTGCATCGGGAAATGGCTGCAATCAGAGTCTGAGTGAGTCCTCAGCACTTTTCCCAAGTGTGACTTCTCTACACTGCCTGTGTTGTCCAGCACAGCTGACTGGGGACACTTGCATCAGCTTCAGGGACACAGCCAGATGCACCTTAGGGTCTGATGCCATGTCCTTTGCTCCTGTTTCTCAATGTCTAGAGATAGGTGCTCAAATATCTGTTGGGAAAGTTCAGCATCTTCTTTAGCCATCTTGTCTCTGCTCTGTTGCTTGTTGCAGGGTAACATAAAACATTGGAGGTTTTCAAGGCAAGACATTTTGGAAGGACAGATCTAACACAATTCCTCCTTTATACTGTAATGGATCACACTCAGGACTGATGTGCCTTGATAACTGTTGGTTTTCTGAATGATGCCTCATTCAGGAGTTCTAGTTTGGTGCCTTACATTATGACCTTTTGCATTTAGGATTGTGCAGTCAAGTCTCACACTCCCAAAATACCTGTAATGCTAACAGCTGTAATAGGAATTGAGGTTTTCCACCTCTTTTCCTGTGTAGGACTTATCTGTGAATGATGCTGCCTTGGGGATGGAAGCAGCAGAATCAGCCTTTTGAAAAGGGCTCCCAAGGTGATTTGTTACCTATGTGTTGATCAAGAAGTTGGCATCATGACTACATGCTTGTTCAGGGACCATGCCTGAACTAAAAATACAGGGTGAAAACCATTCCACATTGTCAAATATACCAGCATGGTGCAGGCACAAGCTCTTTGTTCCACGAGCTCTTTGTTCTGCAGGCTTGTAGCAGTGATTATACAGCTGTATGGGGGATATTCTTCCTCAGCAGCCGTGTGGTCTTCAACAAATGTCAGATTGCCCACAGGACATGACTTTGCTGTGAGAGAAGGTACTCACGGCAGTAGACGTTTCCACAGGTTTCGAAAGGGACATAAGCATATGTGGGACAATGTTGAATGAGGATTTCTCCTCACTTGTCCTCCAAGGACATATCTGGGGACTTAGCTGGACATGCAGCAAGGTTAGGCTTGGGTTTTCTCCTTTTGTTAGTAGAAAACTCATTCTTGTGCTTTGTTGGCTTTAGTTTTATGCTCTTCTGCACATGGGAGAAGAAAATTCTCAGGAATAGCAATGCTTTGAAATAGGTAAGGAGTGGCTTTTCAGAAGCTGAAACTTTGTGAGTGTTGAGGAAGTGACAGTATTGCTTATGTAAAATGGTGCCCTGTCACCTTATTTTTACACATGGTGTTTTATGTTTAGCTGGACAGATGTTTATTATGACTTACTTTTTGCTGTCAACCACGTGCCAGATTGCTTATTTTCTTATGGGTTTGTTTTAAAGAATAGGGAAGGAAATCTATCAACCTGATATAATAGGTATGTTAACCATTAGATAAAAGGAGGAAGAATATCTTATTTTATTTGAAAATACAATAGAGATAAGACACAAAAAGTTGGACAGGGAACAAAAGTAATAAACATAAAATGCACTGTAAATAAAAGGCAAGTACCAATAGCAGGTGGGCTATTGAAGTCGGTGGGAGCTTTGCCATCGACTTCAGTGGGACAGGATTCACCCGAGGATGTGGCCCCTGGCCCAGTGTCCACCCTGCTAGGCTACCTAGGTGTGTCCTTGCTTCCCACCACTCTCAAAGACCTTGGCTCCTGCCCAAAACATGGAGAAACCCAGAGCCTTGGAGTGAAGCCGTTTCCTACCCAGGGTAGGGACTGGGACTTGCACCTTGGTGTTTCTCATCAGAGAAACCAGAGCTAAAGCAGAACACAGCTAATCTATAGTCATTCAGATCAAGTTTCCTCAGCTTGAAGGTAGTTAGGTGCCATCAGGTAACACTTCTGGAATAATTAATATTGTTCTATGTTATTAGGACTGCATTATGCCACAGGAATACTGACTGCATTCAAGAAAAAGGCTCATCTTTTCAAGTGAGGTTGGGAGCGGAACCAGCCCAGAACAAAGGGTCACTTCAAAGTCAAGGATGACTGTTTCAGAAAGCAAAATCACAGCTGGATCCAACTTCTAAGGAGGGGAAACATCATAATCTCTGCCAAAATCACCCTTTGATACGCTTGCAAAGATAACATGATACAGAGAAGGTTTTGGGCAGAAGTGTAATGACCTGTACTGCATCCTGCTAAACTAAAAGATTGTTCTGGTCTGAAAAAAATTCCACTTTTCTTTATTGTAGGTCTCTTTGTCAAGCAACAGTGAAATAATTGAAACTGAAAGGTTGATTTGGTACCTGCTGTTTCAAAAGAAAAGAATACATGTAACAGATGCTTAGGGTGGTGATCAGTCACCAGGGAGATGAACAGCAGTGCTGTGTGTGAGGGCCACAGAACCTGGCTGCAGCACAGGTACTGTGCACAGAGCTCCCTGTTTTTACCTGCAGGCTGTAGGAAATACTCTGTTCAAAACAGATGCTCAGACTCTGAGATGCTTTTTGGGAAGGAGGAAGTTGATATCTTGTTCTGGGGATCAGCTAGAAGAGCTGTCTGCTGGCATTAAGCCAATTGCAGGATGTTGGTCTTATTTTCCAGGTCTGTCATAATTAAATAGCCTCTTTTCTAAGCAAATTATCCATAAAAAGCAGTTCTGCTTTATTCTTGATGGCCATAGTACAGCTGTGAACACCTGTAGATAGGCCCAAGGGAGCTTCCAAATGAAATTGCTTTGCATTATGTTTCTTCTGGCATACTCTTGAGTGATACATAAACTTGAAATAATTCTCTAGATGTTTTTTTTAATGAATAAATCGTATGTCCCCCTGCCCCCTAGGACCTTGCCAAGTTCGCACCTTGACCCTCCTTTCCTGCTTCAAGGGTCTGTTTCTCTCCTGGGGATGCTGTCCCTCCCCAGCTCTTTTTTTGCCAGGGAAGTAATTTCTCATGATGTGTGTGTGTCTGTGACAAGGGAGGGAATTGGTTACCAGTTACCCCTTCTTTTTCAGTGCAGAGCTAAAACCACTAATTCATGTTTGTTTTGAAAGATACCAGATTTTGTTAAGGTAAATGGCTGTGTAAGAAGTAAAAGGTCTACCATTATTGTTAGGTAGCGTGTTTCTGAAACAGAGCCATTAAACCAAATCCTGAAAGAGTCTTAGCATCCACAGCTCCTTGGGTGTCAGTGGTTGGTGGAAGGAGGAGGGAGAGTGGCTCTCACCTGCAGGGAACCTTGGTCCACCTCCACCTAGAGGCACTTCCCTAGACAAAGATAATGTCAGGCTGCACAGCCTGACCTCTGCCTTTTCCTTTTATCCACCACAGCTCATGTCCTGCTTGGAGCTTTGTGTGGTGTGTAGGAACAGTAGGTCACTTCACCCTGCTAGCAAGTGTGTCATTAGTGCTATTTAGGAATTAGGGTCAGCCCTATTGCATTGTGTGGGCATCATAGAAATCCACATGTTGATGAAGGAGTGTGCAAAAGTCGCAAACCTTTTCCTTCTGCACATTGCATGGTCCAACGCTGCAAGATACCTCCCTCCCTCATCTTGCCTTTCCGCATAAGAAATGTTCAGCATCTTGTAAGATGAAACCCAGTGTGCTCAGCAAGGCTGGTGTTAGCTTGGAGGTGCAAATCTTGAGGAACACATTGCACAGATCGCTGCAGTTTGGGGAGGTCTGGATCTGTAGCCTCCCCAAGGGTAAAATGTCTCAGGAAAATCTCTGGATTTCTCTGGTGCTCTCCTGTGGTTGGTCCTGCCCAGGGCTCTGTGCAAAGGGCACACAAGCCTGTCCAGCTTCACTGCATCTCTACAGACCCTCCTGGCTCGACCTTCAGCTGCTCCCTGAGCTGGGCCATCTCTGCTTTCTTTCTTTTTCCTGTCTTTGTTAATAGCCTTTGCCAGGACTTCCCTGTAGTCTTTTGTATTGCTTCTGACTCCTCTGTCTGGGCCGTTGAATGTCTAAACTGTGCCATAAATATTGACTTAGCAAGAAGTAAACTGTTTTTCAGCAGTCTTTTGGCATGTCTTGATGTTTCTGTATCTTGGAATAAACCTGTGTTTGTCCTGAAGTCCAGAATTTGGTTCTGAGTCCAACTGGTCTTGCCTTTCACAATAACTTTGGAAGGTAAATTTATTAATGCATCTCCTGTCTATATGTTGCTCCTAATTGGCTGCAGTTTATGGCAGGAATTTCCTTGTTTTGTTTTGGAGGGCTTTTTTTTGTACCTTCTGCAGCATTTTTTTCTTGGTACATGGCACTGGGTTTCTCCCTGTTTTCTGGAGCTTCAGGCTGAATGTAAACCAGCACCACTGCTGGGCAGAGTGGATGAGTTAGCCCCATTGCCATGATCTTCATAGGATGAAGGCATCAATGGGATTATTCTGCATCGCTCTGGTGGGAGTTAAGCAAAACCTAGGACTTGTGCCATCCTAGAAAGCAACAAAATTCATAGGGGATGCTCCAGTGCCACAATCTTTTTGTCTATTTAACCCAGTTCAGAGTTCAGGACTGCCCTGTCCCAGCTTTGGGGAGGTGGGCAGTTGTCCAGCCAAAAACAATCCTGGCTGACATGGATTTGGGTAAGGTTCAAGGGGGAAGGAAATTGTTCACTCAATCTGACAAATGAGTACACCTAAGCAAAGACTTAGGTCTGTCTTCCTGCTGAAGGGAGAAGATAGTTTTCCCTCTCTGTATGTGTTGGGAACTCCCATGGTTAATGAAACAAGATTTTTGTAAGATTGGCCTAAAACCTAAAACCCTCCTTTCTCTGTTTGTCTAAATCCATGTCTGTTGGGAGCATGTTTGAGAGCCGTTGGTGGGATACAATTCGTGACACAGTGGGCCTTGTAAATCCTCAGCCCTGTTCCTGCAGTTGTAATTATTTTCTCATAGTAGGGGAGTTAGCGTAAGGCCAAGAGAAAGGGATTTAAGCCAGGACTTATGACTGGTGTCTTGGAAAAATGAGGATGATTTTTGGTTTTGTAGTTGATGCTATGGTGACAAAATTGGGGCATGGATTTAACAGTTGAATCAGTTAATTAAGTTTCTTAGCATGTATTTTCCCACCTTCTATGCTGGGTTTTAGCTGGAGCTGATGAAGTACCAATCTCACTGAACTGTACTGTGAATTGCATTTAGTAATATTTTTGCCTGCACATTATTCTCAGCATAGTATTGATGTTGGTGTGCAGTACTGCTGGAAAGTGTATGCCTCAGTCCAGCATTGTGTCTAAATAAAAGAACCTTTTTCCTTTTTCATAATTAATGAAGAAACATTTTTAAAGCCCTGTTGTGAAGCCAGTGCAGCGGAGCGGTGTGGATATCAGGGTGGGGCTCTTGGAGCTAGAGAATGCAGTCTGAGATGGAAGATGAGGTTCATTCCTGTAGGATGTAGGATCCTTGTGGACTGGGTGACTGTGGAGCGGGGTGGGAGCTGGATTGGAGTATTACCTCTTTCCTGGGATCACATAACCTTTGCAGCATGACTGAGAGTTGGAAGCAGAAAATGCTTTGGTTTTGTTTATTTTAATTCCCTGTGGTAAGACTAAATAAAATGCCAAAGGAGACATTTTGCCCTGAAAAAAGGTGGAAAATGGGAAGTTTCATTTGTTGAAATGTAACAGGACTGTAGCATTGTACCTGTCCAGTAATGATGATGTAGGAGGGTATTCTGGTCTTGATAATGATGGCAGCATTGTTCTTGCAGGCCCAAACACAAAGATGGAGTGTCAGAAAATTACCAATTTTGGAAACCAGCTTCTTCGACGGAAAAACGTGGACTGCACTCGGGAAGACAGTCGGCTCTCACGGTGCCTGAACACGTTTGACTTGGTGGCTCTGGGTGTAGGCAGCACTTTGGGTGCAGGTGTCTATGTACTGGCTGGAGCTGTGGCACGGGAAAACGCAGGACCTGCCATTGTTATCTCTTTCCTGATTGCTGCCTTGGCTTCAGTGCTGGCCGGACTCTGCTATGGAGAATTCGGTGCTCGAGTTCCTAAGACGGGATCAGCTTATCTCTACAGCTACGTGACTGTGGGTGAGCTGTGGGCCTTCATCACCGGGTGGAATCTAATCCTCTCCTATGTTATCGGTAAGTATGGTGGGTGCACTGCAAGACCCTAGCTCTAGTTCAAGGTGGCAGCCTGGTCTGCAAGACCCTTGTGTTACTGTTGCAAAATAGATGCTTCACTCTTGCACTCACCAAGGATTTCAGGACTTGTCTGCGGGATGCGTTTTTGCTGGCTCCTGCCAATCAATGAGGTGAGTTGTGTGCTGCAGGCTAAGGGTTTGTCCTGATGCAGGCTTATTGCTGCTGTGGATTCCTCTGAATCTCCACCTCATCCCTCTGGCATCCCCTGGCTGCTGCACACTTGCCAGGGCTCGAAAGAGTGTCCCCTCTGCTATACAGAGCATCTGTACTCAGAGCTGATCAAGGATTAGTACTGGTCCCTTTGGGATCTATTTAAAGTATCTGGAGATAAGAGTTTTGTCCTGTGAAGTGCTGCAGAATTAATCTTAGGATCATCTGCAGGTTCACAGTCTCTGGAATATACAAACCAAATCCCTTCTAAGCCCTTGACTCCCACTAGGAGAGGCCCTGGATCAAGCTCAGAGCATGCGCTGTGCACCTCAGCTGATGCAATGAAACTAAGCCACATTTTGCTAATTAAGGATTCATGTCTTTTCAAGTACGTTCTGGGCACGCTGCTTATTATCACGCGTCTAAATACGGCTTCAACCGACTTGCCAGTTAAGAGTGAAAGCTTGCCAGTTAAAATGAAAACTGACTGTATGCTAAATTATTAAAGGGAGTTGTTTTTTGTTTAAATGCATTTTATGAGATATGGAAGTATTACCTTGGAAATTCGTTTCCATGGTGCTTGGAGGGTAAAATCATATCAAGAACATAGGGGCATATATAGGGGCATAGCAGCTGCCTATCTGAGATCATGCCAGCTCTCCTTTGTGTGTTACCTGAAATATTTTCCTCTACTTTTCCTCCTCCTTTTTTCTTTAAAAAAAAAAGAGAGAAAATGAAAAGCCAGAGTCAATGAAACGCCTTAAGAAATCGGGGTCCTGCAGTTATTTTGTGAATAATGTTCACTGTGAGGACTGGATACAAATAATTTTTTTAAAAAGTAAGTGTATAATTTCCTCCAGACTTCTAAAATGGACTCTGCTTAAGCTACATGTAGAAAAATTGAACAGACTTCTTGGTAATTTTTCTTCTGTTCCAGAAAGGTAATGATAAATCGTCTCCTTCATCTAGTTGGTTTTGGAGCCTTTCCTACCATGATACTGGATGACCAAAATGAGCGACATAGCTGTGGTTGCTGTCCCAAAACCTGATTCTACAAATGCACAATGAAAAGTTTTGAGTACTGAATGTTATACTCAAAGGATCTGGGCTCCGAGTGGTATTTCTGAGACTTTTTTTTTTTTTCCCCGTCTCAGAGTGGATTTTGAACAACTGCCTCGGATTTTATTTCAGAGTTGACTGCTCACTGTATTGCCACAAGGCAGAAAATTCAGTAAAAAATAAGTAGATACTAGCCATGAATGTGTTCAAATACAACTTTGTTACTTTTATTTTAGTCCCGTGTCAAGAATGTGTATGTGCAAACTGTCTTTCTCATAATTTGTGAGAAAGGGTGGCTAAGGTGGAAAAACACTGGGGGAGGATATGAGGTATAGGAGGACTCTTTATCTTACCCAGCCTTTCCCTCTGTGCTAATTGGCCCTCTTGTGAGTAAGGACAACTCCCAGCAGCTTCTGGGATGTGGAGGAGAAAAATACGTTGGCAGGCACTGTAAGGCCCCAATGAACTCGCTCGATGAGGCTTTTGAAAGGGGTTAACAGTGGCTCCTGTACTCTGTCTTAGGTGCATGGGAGAAAGATTCACCAGATATTCTCAAGAGTCCAAAACAACACAAAAGTTTACTGGCAGACTTTAGAAAAATCAGGGAACTTTGCGAAGGATTTGGTATGACATCCACTCAACATAAAACACTTCCCACAGCATTAATTTTGCTCATCCAACTTAGCAAACTTTAAACCCATTTGATGTCAAGTTACTCAAAATGTTCCAAGAAGAGGGAATTAAGAAAAAAGAGGGAAAGACAGAAAAGATATAGGAAAGTACACCTATAGCTACCAACTCCTGGGTTCCAGCAGTGTCCAGATAAAAACTCCAAGAGGAAGGTTAGTTCAAGACATGCTGGCTTCGTGCTCCGCCAAATACCCCATGGCCTTTGTAGGCCCTCCCCCCAGGTGGGATTTCTGGCCATTTGGCCACTCAGGAGCTAGGCTAGGCAGAGTGGAGTACTGCCTCTGGTGTGCCAATGATTAGCTGCTCTGCAGAGCTGGGATACAGGCTTCAGGCCTGGGGGCTGTGGGGACAGGGCATTATCGCACCAGGGCAAGGCCTGACCTTCCCCCTCCTGCACACGTAGGCATCCCAAAATGTCTCGAGACCTCAGTCCTTCCAGTCTCTCACAGGCACTCACTTTAGAGCCACGGCTTGAGAGGGACAGAAAGCCAATTTTTCTGTCAATCTTGCTGAGAAAATGTTGAGCAGTGCCATTGAAACTGAGCTTGCATCTCTAAGGGGCTCAGCCATCTTGGTGTTTTCATGCTGAGGTTCTCAGACATCTGTTCCGAAAGTATTGTGAGGATGGAAAAAGAAATCCTGGGGTCCCAGGATGAATGGCCAGGAGCTTTTAATTCATTGAAGTGAGTTGGCCTGGGGGAAGGCTCTTGAGGGGTCTTGGAAGTGGGTGATGAGACAAAAATCTGTGTGCAACTAATCAGTTATGGTCTAGAGAGAAGGAAGGTGTCCAGGACCAGGATCTGCTGTGGACTTTCTTCTGGGGTGATGTGGGTTTGGGGAACTGTGCCAGACTGTGGGATGTGTTTCAGGAACTGGAAAATGGTGGGAGCTGGTAGTATGATGAGTAACAGCATCTCTGGTGAGTGGCTGCTGCTGGAGTTTCCTGGCACTTGGTGACCTCCTTGCCTGTCCCTATTCCTGCAGCAGGCCCAGCACCTGAGCTCAGCAGTTCTCCTGGGAGCTGTGTGCCGCAGGCAGGAGCCAGACCCAGTCTGCTGAGGCTATGCTGACCCAGAACTAATAAATCCTCCTGGGTATAGGCTGAATGTCTTTGCACTGTGCTCTCTAATAACAGTAAGATATTATCCAGGTGTCTGCATTGTTGAAAGAATGTCAAATTCCCCCTGCTCCCTCAAGCCTGTTGGTTACACAAAGAGTTTCACAAAATGGCTCATAGTTATGTGGAGCTGGCATCCATGCAACTGACATCTAATATAATACATGCAGGAGCTGGGTGTTCCTGTCCTAGAACATGAAATATTAGCTAGGACAAAAAATAGCATTAAAATAATCTTTTTCCTCAAATCGTGCCAAAGTGAAGCTGAAAAATTGTAATGTGATATAAAATAACTTTTGCAACTTTTCAAGATTAAATTGATGGCAGTGTTGTCCAAACTTTTTTAAAGGTGTTCACACTGTGCACTTTTCTGTCTCGGTGAACAGAAGAGTCTCCAAACAGGTCTGTTTTGCAGCTTAATTTTTATGCTGTTGCAAAGCTGGACTGGGCAGGTGAGTGTTCCCAGCTGCGCTGCAGGTGCTGCCCACTGCTGCTGCAGAGGATTTGGCTGTAGGTGAGCACAGACATTGTTTGACAGGATTGCAGGTGCTGGAGTTGGGACCTGAACACCCACTCGCAGGTGAGTGTGGAAGGACAAACTGTTCTGGGTGGAAAGGGGCCCCTGATGGCATCCTCTGAGGAACTGCTCTGCAAGCCAAAACCAAGCCAACATCTTTTTTTAACTAGGTAATTATGTACAGTAATAATTATAACATGCAATTAGGTGCTGTTATATATAGTGTACTGGGTAAGACATTGGGAGTGTAACAGTAGCTACTTTAACACAGGAGAGGGACAAGTTGGCTTTTACCCAAACCTACTTATTTTACAAAATGCTGTCACTGTCCAGTGGTAGCTCTTCATTGTTACTATTTCAGTTCTCTAAAATGACTTTTATGGCCCAGACAGTGTCCTGGACCTGGTTGTCCTGAGACTCCAGGTTTAGTCCTCGCCCCAGCAAGCTACACGTGGTTGAGTGCTCTTGAACTGCAGCAAAGAGTGACCCCAGAGGGCAAAGCCTGAGCACTTGCTGCAGGCAGGAACCGTGCCACTTGCTGGGGTCATCACCAGCATCCTGCAATAGGCTGACTTACGCTCCAATAACATGTAAATTGTAACTGAGTCCTTTTCCTGCTTGGATGCTTCAGCACTGAAGGTCGGAGCAGACTTGGGTGTTGCCAGAGTGCAGAGCTGGGCAAGTGGTGTGGTCCAAGCTCTGGTGCTCCAGCATTGCACTGCTGGAGGGCAGCTGGCTTCTGTAAAGTGCCTCTGCCTGGACTGCAGCCACCTAACTGGGTCTGCCATGGACTTCTGCCAGCATGACACTCAGACCTCTCTGGGAACAAAAATTACCAGGTTTGGGGGAAGGTCAGGCTGTTGGGGGTGTAAGGGAAAGGTCAGTCTGGGCAGTATTTAAGGCAAAGTTGAGGTTTGCAAAGAAACCAGCTTAAAGGATTTTTCTGATCTTGTCAGCTTGGCATAAGTCTGAGACCCAGCACCCGTGTATTACCATTAGAGCAGATGCCAGGCATGAACACAGGCTGTGGGCTGGGTATGGAGGGGAGAGGCTACTCCCAGCTCCTGGAGACACATGCAAGGTTGCTTTGAGGCTCTCCATACTGAAAAACCTTATAAGGTTCCCCTGGTTTGGAACATGTGCCAGCCACAAAGGGTGATCTTTTTTCTTTGTCTCCTCTGGCAGGAACCTCAAGTGTGGCCAGAGCCTGGAGTGCAACGTTTGATGAAATCATAGGGCAGCACATTGAAAAATTTTGTAAAAAATACATGACGATGGATGCTCCTGGAGTGCTAGCAAAATACCCAGACATCTTTGCCGTGGTGATAATCATCATCCTAACAGGTGAAAAACTGGAGGGATTTATGAGTCGTGCACCTCTTTCTTCTGCAATTTCATTGTTTGCTTTTGGAATGAGCACGCAGTCCTGATTTATTTTGGACAACATATTAAAGACACTTTCTTAGCTACAAGTGTTGGATTGACCTATACAGCTGCTGTGGAGTTAGCACAGGGCATAGTCTGTGTGCAAGGTTTTTAATAAAAGGGGAGCATTCTTGATATTTTTTGAGCCACTTTTAAAACCTTCAATCAAATTTTATATAAGGAGGAAAAGAAAAGATGACTTGTTATCCTCAATCAGGTATGGAAGTTTAATCCTTCCCTCCACAAATCCTATTACACAAGAATTTCATGTGGTTGGTCTATCAACTTTATTTCCCCTTTGATAATCTGCCAGTTTTTTGTGTCTTTAGCCAGGAAAGTGAGGAAAAAAATAAAGAGGACTTGGTTACAGTTTCATATACTACTGTTTTGATTTTTTTTTAATGTATATGGGCTTCACTTTGCAGAAGTGAATACGAGACTCCAGAGAAATAAATGTGTCACAGACAGTCAGCACCTTTTTTTTTTTTCTAAAAAAGTGCCAAGGCTTTGATCATAAATTGGAAAAGTTTTGACAATTTGAAAGATTGAAATTCTTCTGAATATTTATCTCTACTCCAACTGGATCTTGCAAAGCATTACCGCATTTAGGCAAATTTAAAAAACATGCTTCTGTACTCCTCTGCAGTTTCCAGTACACAGAAGCTGCAGTGTCACATAGCAAGGTTATCCTGACACTTCCCACTCTGAATCAGAATGGCCTTCTCACAGTGTGAGCTGTGCTCACTGGTACAGGCCTCTTAAGCAAGGAATGCTTTGGCATCTGGGTTTGCATGTGGATCTAGTGCTACACTGAGGGCTGCTGAAGTTAATAGCAGCCCTCTGTTTTCAGAATTTCGTCTGAATGGGAGAAAATTTCCTCTTTGTCCATTTGTATATAATAGGAATTGCTCTCATTTCAAATCAGAATCTGGTCTTTAAACTCAGATACAGTTTACAAAATTTAGAACTTCTTACTTCAGCACTGCTGAGATATGAAATTATAAAGGTTGCTTTATAATAAGGTGGCTTTATGCTCCTGCATGAAGAAAATTCCATGGATTTTAATAAAAAAGGCAAACCATTCTCTATGAAAAAAAGCTGCTAAATGAGCAGCTTTAGTCCCAAATATAATCATTTCTGCTTGCACTGTCTTGAGCTTCAGATTTCTACAAGGTACCTTACAAGTTTCCATGGGCTGGTGTGCAGTCTTATCAAACGCTTCTCTGATAAGGCTGTCTCAGCTGATTTCCTATTTCAAAAGAATGAAAGGTGAGTACACAGGATGCTCCTCTCTCCTTGAAGTCCCTTGGAGTAGCAGTAAAAGAATGCCGTGTTGTGCTTCTCTTCTCCCTCAGGCCTGTGTGAGGTTTTCTTATTTTCTTACTCAGCCTTAGATTTGGATTAAAGGTTTTGGTTCTTAAAAATCAGGCACCTGAAGAGGAAGTTAAGAGAGCTTCTGAAGAGGAAGTTGAGAGCTTGTCAACCTGAGAAGCCAAGCTATGCCTCAGTGAGATTCTGTTTGCCAAGGCCTGTAGCCATGTTCTTCTTCAGACAGATGATCTTAAGACCAAGCTGAAATCTCTGCCAGACTGAACTCACTGGCAAAGCTCTTGCGGATTTAAGTGGGAGCAGCATTCCCAAGATGCCACCTTCTTCATTGTCTTCAGCACTAGAAGTAGCTGTTAGAAGTAGAATCCTCCTGGTTTTGGTCCCTGCTCATATTTCCCCCTTTCTAAGGAAAGTTGAATGTTGTTCATAACTTCTGCATTTGACCAAGACCCCTAAGACAATGTTCCTTCGTGAAAAACCACCTGGGGTGCTTTCTCTAGGTCTCTGTATGGAATCTGAGGCTGTGGAAGCAGTTTAGGTGTGTTAGCAAAGCACTTTACCAGTGGCATGGTCCACATGGGCATGCTGGGTGGGAGGGTGTGTCACGTTTGGCAGCAGTAATGTCTGGGCTGGCGTCCTCATCTTACTTTTGGTTGAGTTAATCCTGAGCTACTTGGCTTTGTGGAGAAGCAAAGTGTGATAATTTGTGCAGAGCACAGCATGAACAGAGCTGAGGTACATCTGTGAGTCCCCAGTGCCTGCTGCTGGTGATGAAACACATGACCTATGTCATTTTTGTCCCAGGGCTTTTAGCTTTTGGCGTGAAAGAATCTGCCCTGGTGAACAAAGTGTTCACCTGCATCAACGTCCTTGTCCTTGGCTTCGTCGTGATCTCCGGCTTTGTGAAAGGGTCTGTTAAAAACTGGAATCTGACTGAACAGGACATTTACAACACCAGCCACGGCATTAACAGACACAAGTAGGTTGGGTGTTTTCTTTTATCTCAGAAACTGGTGCATTTTCAACAGCAAGCTTAGATGGGGGGTTGTGGAGTGAGTTAGAAAACCAATGAATGGGATGGCTGCCTCCTTTGCAGACATCTTGGAGTCAAAGCTGTCTTAAGTGTGTGTTTGCTGAAAGCAGGCTGTGCTGATGGGCTGAAACTGCTAGGAGTAGGTTGTGTCAATGTGGGTCCTGCTGCAGGAATCACGATTTTTAGCCTTGTGACCAGTATGGCATCCAAAGTTGAGAGAAAAGAGCTCTTCAGACAACATCCTACTGAGGGCTACACCAGGCTGGCTGTGGTGTCTGTATGAAGCCATGTCCAGGTATAGCTGTGTACTTTCTTTGGGTACTTGGGCAATATCCTTGGGGCATTGTTACACCTTTTAGAGACCTTGTCTCAAATGCCTCAAAATTAAGTCAAGTTGCAGAATTTTAATGCATCGCAGCGAACATATAATAAATCTGTTTTTAATGATATTTTGCTGCTTGGCCAAAATTCTGTCATCCTATACAAGATCAAAATTAAGGAGCTTACAAGGCTTACCAGTAAGACAAAGCTATTCATTTTTGCTGTACAACACAGAATGAGGATTTTAAATATCTCCATATACATCAGCTCAGTCCTGGCTTGCTACTTAAACCCTTTATGCTGGCCTGCAAGAAATCACACTTAGGCAAAATCTGACCAGATTCATAAATGTTGTGTGGGTCAGATTTAGCTTGTGTAAAAGGCTCTTCTTGAACCTCTTTTCAAAATTCAGCCTGCTGCAAACAAATTGCTTCTATAGGACAGGTCCCCTCTCTGTCCCTGCTGCTATTCCCATGCAAGGAGCAATTAATGCAATGGTTTCAAAGTGTAGCTGCAGCTCTTGGACCTGTAGGACTTACTGTTTTTGTAAAATCTGTCTGGGGTTTTACTGTATCATTATTTCCAGAGTTATCCACATTTGGGTTGTGCTGTTTCTGTCGGCCAGTTTTCATCTAAATCTCAACAGAGCTTCTGTGAGAGAGTTCAGATGCTTATACGTTATAAGACTTGCAGATTTAGGATTTATGTTAGTTTAAATGCCTTAATTCATCTTTCCAAAGGCTTTCCACCGAAAAAGTGACCTAAATCTCTTGAACTGAAGGGTATGCTTGTTATATGTCAACACAAGACATGTGTGTCTGGGGTCCCAAACCAGAGCCCACTGGGATCAGCCTATGTCTCTCTGTTGGCTTAAATGAACTTTGGATAAGGCTCAGCAAAGCGTTTGGCGTGTCAGGGATGCAGGGCCCACTTCTCTCTTAGGGTTGTAAGCATGGTTTGAATATGAGCTTGGCACAAGGAATTTTGAAGTTGAGAATAGAGGTTGGGGTGGATTTTAAACAGTCACGACACCCTGAATTCCTCTCTTATGTCTACTTACCTACACTTTCTCTGAGTCTGAGGTAAAAAGTGGGTGGTTTACATGTTTCTCAGTCTTCAGCTTTTAGAATTACATGTTGTGCTTTTCCAAAAGCTTCTGTTTAAATGAATATGTGTATCTACACACATGCAGTAATATTAGGAGAGGATTTTTAATAGTCATGCTATTTTCTCCTTGTCTTGGCCAGGCATTTTTATCCACCCCACAAAACAGGTGGTGGGAACAAACCATGAACTGTTTTTATCCTGTGCATTCCCCAAGCTGTTGCAGGGCGGTCCAAAGCTCAGCAGTGCGTAGGGCTTAGCATTCTGCCTGGTATTTGTGTGCTAGCATGTGAAAGGGAGAGCCTGTTCCTTCAAGCTTTGGCTTTGGATTTTGTTATGATCTCTGTAAATAGCTTTGTTACTCCCACCTAGGCAGGATCCCTTCTAACCCCGTGTCCTGCCTTTCAGTCAAACACAGGAAGAACAGCTCTACGGTGTCGGAGGCTTTATGCCCTATGGATGGAAAGGAGTCCTCTCAGGGGCAGCCACGTGTTTTTATGCTTTTGTGGGATTCGACTGTATTGCTACAACAGGTAAGAGGGAAGATGGCTTCATTCTGGTTATGAACGTGGCTCTGCTGGTAGATTCGCTTTCAGTAATGTTGCAGCGCACAGATAACAGGGAATTCAGGGCACCACATTTGTCTGAACCTCAGCTCAAGATAAACTTTGGGCTCAGCTGCTCCTAATAGTGAAAGTGCTGAATTTGTTCAAGTCCCTGAGTGCCCGAGCCGACTTCTAGGTCATGCTGTGGCATGTAGATAGACCATATAATTCACAAGCTTCCTCCCTTCTTCTTTGCCTGCAGGGTCCAATCTTGTGGATGGTCAGTGATGACACTAACCAGGTCAGACTCCACAGAAAATATGTCCAGCTTTACCAGCTGGGCAAACAGGGAAGGCCCAGGTTCAGATGCCTGGTATGAGTTTAAGCCTCTAACTCCAGATGATACTTTAATCAATGGGTTATTCTGGAAAAGGGTTCTTCACTGCCTTCAGCTGAAGAAGCTCTGATGGCTTGGAGTATTTTGAAGAGCCAGAGAAAGAGGAAGCCTCTGGGGAGTTATCTGCACCCTAAAGCTGTGTCTCAGGATCAGGAGGAGTTTTTAGCTCTAAATTAAGAGATCTCATTTTGAGAGAGAAGCCATAAATGTAGTGATATTTCTTCTGTCTTAGAACAATCTTAATTCCCTGAGGAGAGGATTATCCTTAATTTCACATTTGGCAAGAACTGTTGGAGCAGAGGGAGAAGGAAATCATCACAGAGATAAAGCATTACTGCGTGTTGTTCCAAGCAAGGAGTTTGAGAAGTGTTGGCTCCATTACTCTAGCCAGCCTTGGAGCCTCTCCTTGTAGGAGAAACACATTCATTTGCTTTTAACTTGTAGGCATATGGATCTGTGTTTATCAGTTCATCCTGCTGAAATACTAAACCTCGGGAGCTCTTGCTTGCAGAGCAGCTTTGTAGGACTAGTAAGGCACAAATCTGTTTTGTAATTAATCAGTGCCTGAATTTTCAGGAATTTTGGTTTTTTGCACACATTTTTCCCTACTTGGTTGTTGAAAATTTTCCATAAAAACTAGAGGACGTCCTTTTTTTAAGAGGCATTTTGAAAGATCTGTATGACTTTTAGATGCTCTGCCTTTCTCTGGAACTGGGCACCTATGGCGCCATATTCATGGTGGAGATGCTACTAAAATGGATATCCAAGGATTTTCCCTACAACTGCACAATAATTCCTTGTTCCATCATTTGTGACCATTGAACTCTTCTTGGGTGTGCATCATCAGTAGCATAGAAGGAGTGTAGAAGGATGATCTGTTTTGGGGAAAGGACTATTTTTAATACAGATTGTTTCTGTGCCTGAGTTTACGTGGCTTCCGTGAATGTCTGTCAGAAGGAGTGACAGGAGCAGCAGAAATGGGAGCAAACAGGCTGTGGTATGCCGAGTGGATGGAACAGGTCATTGGCAGCAGTATGGTCAGAGAGCACCTCAGTGCCCACGAAACCTTTCCAAGCCCCAGCCAGCATGCCTGCCCTAGGTTGGGATAAAGTTCTTGCTGGCGTTTAGCTGATATTTAAATTCCTTTCTTCTAGGTGAGGAGGTAAAAAACCCTCAGAAGGCCATTCCTATTGGCATTGTGGCATCTCTGCTCATCTGCTTTGTGGCTTATTTTGGCGTGTCGGCTGCCCTAACACTCATGATGCCTTACTACCAGCTGGATACCAATAGCCCTTTACCCAATGCCTTTAAATATGTGGGTTGGGATGGAGCCAATTATGCAGTGGCTGTCGGTTCCTTGTGTGCACTTTCTACAAGGTAAGACACTACTCTTTAGAGCTATTGACTTCAAAACAACCAGGATTTCACCCTGTGATAGCTACCAGAGAAGCAGGTGACCAGTATCACTTCATAAACGCCCATCTGAGCAGAAAACCCAGCAGGTGCATGTCAAGAATATAAATCATGGAGGCAACTGTGCAATGCAAGCACTGTTTGGGTGCAAGACATCCTGGCCTGCTGGGTGGAGGGCAGACTTGTGTCAGGTGGTGCAGGGTGCATCTTCTGGAGTGCATGGGGCTTACCATATCCGGGACCATCTGTCTGTAGGTTACCTGCAGGACAGCCAGCTGGCTTGGAGGCAGGGCAGGCTGGAGGCAGAATATGTCACCTCCTGAACTCAGGAGGCCTATTTCAGATCAACTTAGACATGCTCAATTAGGTGAGCAATTCGTAGAGGCTCACAGAAGTTACAGCTCCTTTATTACCTGAAAGTCAGGCTGCTTTTATGCCCCGTGGCTAAGTTTAGGTATCCAAAATCGTAGAGCTGCACCTCAGTTACCAGCTGTCAGAAACATGGGTGTTCAGAGGGAGCCCTTGAGGGAGAAGCTGAAGTGAATGAAAGCCACCTGTTCTGTATTCACATTGCCATAAACTTGCTTTCCTATGTGTGTCTGTGCTCAGCAGGAGTTGATATAAGTAGATTATTTCTCCCTCCTGTGTCCGTAGTCTCCTCGGCTCCATGTTTCCAATGCCTCGAATAATTTATGCTATGGCAGAAGATGGACTTCTCTTTAAATTTTTGGCTAAAGTCAATGAGAAGAGAAAAACTCCCTTAATTGCAACAGTGACATCAGGAGCTATTGCAGGTAGGATCCAAAGACTTGCATGAATCTGTGGAAAGGAGACGTAAGTTCATCTTCAGGGCAGATAAGTCTGCCTGACTCTAGCCCACTTACTAATTGGATATATTGCAGAGCACAACATCCAGAGGGTGTCCTGGATTTCCAGGGCATGCCCTGGAGAGTCTGAGTGAGCATGAGTAGCTCACTGTGTGCCTGTTGCTCTTTCTCAGAGCTCATTGCTGCCATCCTGTCTCATGCCAGGAACTGCCTTTATCTGCTCCCTGGGTGCTCAGCCAGCCTTAAAAGTAATTAGCTCCCTGCAAGGTGGCAGCCAGTGGTGGCCCAGCATCCTTGTGGCTGTTGGTCTGGCTTGGCTGAAGACACCGCACCGCCTGTGGGCAGCAGCTCTGCAGAAGATGCCAGAGCAGCCGGAGACAGGCAGATGGCCCCTGTGGCGCTGGCATTTGTTAATCAGTTAGTCACAGCTGGCAGCCATCCTGTTCTCCACTTCCTTCTCCTGGCCCCTCAGAAATATGGGAATTAAACCTCCCAGACAGCAAGGATGAGCAGCTTACCGTGTTCTTGCAGCCGCCCCCTTCCTCATGATGCCTGGCAAAGAGGAGAGCCTTGCTGCTTCCTCTTTACCTTCTGCTGCAAATGCAGAATGAGCCGTGGGTACAAGAATGTGCCACCTTTGGTGGGGAGTTGCTGCCAGACTGCTGCCCTGGGCTCTGAGCTCCTGTGAAAGGGCTCAGCTCCTGCTGCTGGAACTCCTCACAGCTGCTTCTCCTGCACCTTCCTCTTCCAGGTAATCTTGGGTCCAGACCATGGTGGGGTAGGGAAAAGAGCCATATAAAGAAAAAAAAAAAAAAGGCTTTGCAGTCTCATCCTAGTGGTCCATAGTGCCTATGACCAAAACCCACATGAAGCTGCAGGGACAGCACTTGCCAGCTGAGTTTGAAGGTTGGGCTGGTTGTTGGGCTCCAGGTTGTGCACTAAGAACAGGCTCAGCTCTGAGGTCCCTACACTTTCATATGACTGTTGGTATCACCTGATGTCTGACTGCGTGTCTTTTGACCACTTACTTGCCTTCTGAAGGCCCCTGTACAAAGTTCTGTACAGCCGCGGTTGCCTGGTGAGGGTGTGTAAGCAGGGTAATCCCTAAGGGAGGGCAGCCTTTTTCTGGAAACCCCAATGATGACATCTGCTACTTCATTATGCCCTCTTTCATGCTTGGTCACATTGCATGCACAAGCCTGGTTTCACCCCAGCTGAGCTGAGACACCAGAGCAAGGTGCTGCCCATCCTTTGTTCCTTCGAGCTACTTCAGGAGATAATTGTGACTTCAGGAGTGCTGCAGCTCCACTGGGGCACTCCAACAATGAGATTGTGGCTTAAACCCCTGCTTATTGTTTGTAGTTCGGTGAACATACCCGTATGGGGCAAACAGGCTGACATTTACTGTAGTAAATGTTTCCTCGTTTCAGCTAGTGAGGCTGGGACAGCCTGCAAGGGCTTGGGGTATCCATGCACCAAGGTCTGCCTCTCCTCATCTTGGGACATCTTGAGCTCCCCTGCCAGGTCCTGAGCCAGAGCCGCATGTGTGCTGCATTGTTATTAACGCTCCTGAGATGTGCATGTTCTGCCGTTTTGCTGATTTTTCTTCTCTCTCACCTTCCTCTCCTCGTACAGCTGTTATGGCCTTTCTCTTTGACTTGAAAGATCTTGTGGACCTCATGTCCATCGGGACCCTGCTGGCTTACTCCTTGGTAGCAGCCTGTGTGTTGGTACTGAGGTAAGAATGTAGAAACCTCATCTCTTCTGTCACACAGACAGAAATCCACACAGCAGTCAGATGCCCCTCATAGTTTCTATAGGTGCATCTTCAGCTACAGGCATGTGAAGAGCTTGTTTCTTTAAGCTCATGGGGGATCGTGTTGGATCTACAGGGAAGTCCTCTGAACTTGGTTAACCCTTGTTCCATGCCAATCCTGCTGTGGTCAGCTCTAAATGCCCTGGGAGATACGCTGAGGATTAGGGATGAGAGATGTATGATCATAGATGCCTGCCTTGTCACCACTCTTGTCCTCACTGGGAATACACTTTCAGGTTATCTTACTTTTGAAAGGGGATTCAAGATAAAGTCTAGCAGCAGGAAGAGAACTGAGCATGTGTCTGCAGGATCAGTGCCTTAGTGTGTGTCTTTTAGAAGTTTAGAGCTCCCACATCTTCCCAAACCTAAGCTGAAAATCGAGTGTTTTCAGTGCTTGGTACCTCACAGACAACAGCACTTGACTCATGAAAACAATACCTTTGACAATCATGTTACTGAAAAATACCCTTCAGTGTTCAGTGACTTATTCAGAGTCAAATGGAGGCTTTCTACAAGCTCACAGCAAATGCACTGAACTAAGAACAGTCTTGCAGCAGGTGAAGGGCCAGTGCTGTACTGTAGTACATTGCTTTGTGTTTGTGCTGTCCTCCCTGCCCCTCAAAAATTCTTGCCAATTTTCCTTGCCCTTCTTACTTTTCCTGATTTCCCAGCCTACTCTTTTCCTCAGAGCTAGAAATGGCTTTTTAATTTGTTTTTGCAGGCTGCTGTAACTATTGCATGACATTTCCCTCATCATGGATTGGCAGAGCTGACAGCCTGTCCTGTAGTGGCCCGGGCAGCTGATCTGTCTGCCCCTTGACTGCCTAATGATGTACCTGCTGAATTGTTTCCTAAGCTGTAAGATCCTGCCACTAGTTTCTTGCTGTGGCTGGACCCAGGGATTTCACTGCATTTTGCAATTCCCGGTGTTTCACAAATGCCCTCATTGTGAACACATCCCCCACAGGAGCAGTTGTAAGGTGACTTTCAAAGTGGCCCAGGCCTTTAGTCAGACTTGTGGCTGAGTCACTGACAAAACCTTCTGTAACCTCACTGACAAAACCTTCTGTAACAGAGAGCTGAGGCTGGAAGAGTTTTTTATTTATGAAGCCACGTGGTTGTGTGTCACAGCCCTGTTGATTGTTCTGTCCACCAGTGCAACACAGCTGGCAGCCATCCTGTTCATCTCTTCCTTCCCCATGTGGCAGCAGACAAGGTGGAAGAACAGACTTGGGATGGAGGAGTCTGGGGCACCAGGAATGTCGCTGCATGGTGTGATAGCTGCAGAGCTGTTACCACAGCCACCTCCGTGCCAAAATGCCAGAGGTGAACTGCCACAGATCACACAAGGGCCTGGTTATGGTTGTCTGTCTGTCCCTCTGCTGCTTCCTTCTCCTGTCACCCAGTCATGTCTTGATGACATGGATGACAGGGTTCATGAAAGGGAGCACTGTCCACTTTAGAACACATTGCAACCAAGCTGTAGGTGGTAAGAGCTGCCCATATTTGCTTACATCATGATAGTGTTTCTCCTCAAATTTCCCCTTGAAACAGAAGGATATGGACATTACGTGGGCCTGTTCTGGCACTGTAGTGCTCTGGTGTGCAGACTGTCTGTGTGGCTTTTAAATGTATGGTACCCTGTGCTAAACTAATAGGCTCTTTGTGTCATATCTTTTTCCTAGGTACCAGCCGGAGCAGCCTAATCTGGCATACCAGATGGCTAGGTCAACAGAGGAGACAGATAACAATGAGTCTGTGAGTACCAGTGAGTCACAGGCTGGGTTTCTACCAGAGGAAGGGGAGAAGTTTTCCTTCAAAGCCATACTGTGTTCCTCAGATTCAGATCCTTCCAAATTCTCTGGTTCGGTGGTGAACGTCTCAACCTTCATCATTGGTAAGCGCTGGGCAGTGTGTTCCTGAGGCAATGAGTCAGCTGTACTCACCATGGTGGGAAAACTCACCTCCTTGAAGTGATTTTGATGAGCTCTTGTAATGGCCAAAATAACTGAAGATCTACAGATTGAATTTCTGGCTTGAAAAGAAATCCACAGATGGGCTGTATGGGGGTGTGTAGTGGGAAAGACGTATCTGTTATGGTTAGGTTTTTTGTGAGTTGCTGTTTTGTTTGTGGAGCTTTCAGATTCTGTTTTGCCTGCTAATTATTTATTCTTGGGTTTTCCCTGTATCTAAAAAAAAAAAAAAACTAAATCAGTGACCTTTGGTGTCTGTTCACAGGTTTCCTTATTGTGGGTATCTGTATCCTGACTGCTCTTGAGCCAAACATTCTGATAAACACTGTACAGATTATTGCTGCCATCCTTGTTGTCACTGTCATCTTCATTATACGGAAACAGCCTGAAAGCAAAACCAAACTCTCCTTTAAGGTGAATGTCCTGGGACAAGTAGCTAGAAAAGAGGTGTTTGGGAGGTGGTTGGAGGAGGAAGTGCATGTTGGCCTTTATCAGAAGGGGGAACCTGGCCAAACTCATGCATAGAATATAGGCATGATGTGAACTTTTCTATCCAGAAGGAGCTGGAAGGGCAGAACCTGCTGCAGAGGTGTGGCTGGAAGGGAAGGGCCTGACCCTGCTTTTGAAAGCAGATGGCTATAGGATAGGGAAGAGACAGAGACTGGAGGAAAGGGAATGGTTGTGTAGGGCCACACCAGATTATGGATACAGAAGAAGAAAGAACCCAAAAAACAAACTTGTATCTGAAGATCCAAGGGGTACTCGCTAAAAGACTCCAAGAAAGTGCACTTTCATGGCCTCTTTTGTCCCCATGGAGGCTAAGGGATGACCTCTCTATCAGCCTTGAGTATGAGGAACTCTTATTTTCCTGCCCTCTCCAAGCACATCATCCTTTCTATATTAAACAAACACTGGGATGGGTTTTTTCGTCCAGTATAATCCTACATGACGTGCTTTATCATATTGATTTCATGTAGTTCCCCAATTTATTAAATTAATTTTGGATTCTAATTCACAGATTTTAGTAACTTAATTCAACCAGAGTTTTCCAAGGTAGTGTTTGCAGCTGATTTTGGGGTTATGGTCCCAGTGGTGGAAACAGAAATGTCCAAAAGCAGAAAACTTAAGAACTCTTATCTAGAGTGCATTTTCTGAACTTGCTTCTGAGGAGATCTGTTCACCTTTCACTCAGGATATTTTGCCTCCTTTTTTTCCCCTTAGCCACTACTCTGTCTGAGAAAAAAGAAAATTATACCTGTCACTGCTAAATATGTAATCATAAAATCATAGAATCATTTAGGTTGGGAAAGATCTTAAAGATCACCAAGTCCAGCCATTAACCCAGCACTGCCAAGTCCATCACTAAACCATGTCCCTCAGTGCCACATCTACACGTCTTTTAAATACCTCCAGGTATGGTGACTCCACAACTTCCCTGGGTAGCCTGTTCCAGTGCTTGACAACCTTGTTTCTTATCTCCTTGCTGTTCTTTAGACATTGGCAGTGTGTGATTTTTCTTCAGAGTCACTCTGGAAATCTGTTTGTTTCCCATTTGCTTTTCTGTGGTTTTTTAATAGGTAATTTTTCTCCCTTCTCCAGTCTTTAGAGACCTTACCAGTCTACCAAGAGCTCTCAGAGATGCTTATTTAATAGTTCAGAGATAACTTCTGCAATCTCTGGGTACATAACTCACCCATCTAGGGAAATTGTATTTTTCTCTACTGACTTGACAAAGTCATATTTAGAAAAATAGTCTTGTTTTCTTTTCTAATATGTGTGCCTATCCCCTTTCTCTAATGATGTGTGCAGCTACTTATCATACATTTTTTTTTTTGGCAAAGCTTAGAAAGCTCAAGAAAGGCCCACATTTCAGCCTGTTCATTTTTGTGAATCTCCTTTTCCCTGAGGAGTGAATTTCACTTTCCGATTAGTTCCACCATATTCACAAACCTTTCTAGTGTTACAATTTGCCTTGCTTGATTTTATGTTTGCATACCAGTGCTATTTTTTATATTCTTGTTTTTGCATTTTGGCTTTACTGTCTCATTGTTTGATTCTCAGAGAACACCACTAAAGCATTCTTGGTACAGCTGTAGTCATCTCTTGTGGGTTTTGCTGGTTTTCTTTGCTTTGGGATAATTTGCTCTCAATTGCTTCATTACCTTGGTACCTGGTGGATGAAGTTCCTCAGGTCCCTCCTTTGATACTCCCCTTACCTTCATCTCTTGATCTTCAATAGGTGCCTGTCATGATGCAGTCCTTGGTTTTTCCTCTTCTCTCCTTTGCCCCACAAGTATTTAGTATTGCTGCTAAAATTTGCCGCTTGCCTCCTTCCACACCACAAAATAGACTTTAAAAATAGGTGAACAGCATCGTTCACATCCCCCTCCCATGGTGGACTGATGTCCTTCTTTTGGGTTTAACCTTGCCTTTTCTCAGATCTGGCAGCTGAAGAATTGGTAACAGCCATCACTTCCCATTTACAAGGGATACGATGTTTCTTTCCTGCCCCTTGTTCATGCCTGTGCATGTAACATATCCCTTATTCTTTTTCAGGTACCATTTTTGCCCTTTCTTCCTGTTGGGAGTATTTTTGTAAATGTTTACCTCATGATGCAGCTAGATGTAGGCACGTGGATCCGGTTTGCAATCTGGATGCTCCTAGGTGAGTTAGAGTGAAAAATGCTCTGCTCAAAGTTACTAGATTTTGTTAACCATAAATTTATTGTAGCATTCCTGGGAGGAATTCTGCACTGCTATCATCCTTGGGCAACCTGGTCACTTGACTGAAGGCATTTAGGCAGCATGTCACTAGCTTTGTTTCAGATTCAAGGGTCTTGTGAAGCCTTTGTGTGGACTAAGCAACAACCCATGAACCATCTTGTTGCCAACAAGAAACCATAGAGCATTTCTTGTTGACTGGCCTTGAACTGCTGTCTGGGTGGTGGGGCTTGTGCTTCTGGAGCTGAAGAAGCTGAGCTGCATCCCAAGATGCTCCCAGTAGCCACGTAGATAAGGCTGAATTGCCTGAAATGCTCAAATCAACATCCCATTTGGAGCTGGGAGATACGGACTTTTTAAAGATTGGTGCCTGTGTTAATGGCATTTTTCCCTAAGGGGGGTAGTGGCTGTCTGCTAGAAGCTAACAATGAGGATGGCTGGACTTACACTGGTGTAACTTGAGTCAGTGGGTGTGAGTAGGGGTTTCTGTTTGCTTACATTGCTAACAGTGCCCTCTCCCTTGCCTTTCACAGGCTTTATCATCTACTTTACCTATGGAATATGGCATAGTGTGGAAGCCAGCTACGCAGCCTCAGCAGAAGTGGAGAGAAACACAGACACTGGCTCAGACAGCTGTAAATGACTATGCCTGGCTTACGGACGACGGAAGAATAGCTGCAGTGGAAGAAACTTTGTGGTTGGGATCCTGAGCCAGATTACACCTGTAATAAGTAATGCAGAAATAAGAAAGCAGAATGCAGGCCTCCCCAACTCTGTCACTGCAGCTTGCAGTTTAGTGGCACAGTTAAAAGGGACCACAAGATGAAAAGACACAATTCTAGGATACTCCCAGCAGCACTGTCAGCTCATGTGGGACGCTTCCCTCTCTCCCTGTCCTGTTTTGTTTTTTTCCCCCAGTGTGTAGAAAGAGAACTGCTTCTGTGTGCAAATGCTGCTATGAAATCAGGCCTCACAAGGGTCTTTCTTTCAGTAGCCCCGGGAATTACTTCCCCACAGATACTCTACCTGATTATACACGGAGCAGATTTTGCAGTGCTACTGTCAGGCATAGACCAGATTCATCCTTCACCCTATGTGAGATATACCCTGTGTGTATACACAAAAAAAGGCTCTCACCAAAAACTAGATTTCACCAGGTTAAGAAAGCACCTGCAAGATTTGCATTCCTTAATCAGGTCTCATATTTTTTGTTTTATTTAACTGGGTTTTTTTTACCTATGTACTCACAGTTAAAGCACACTAGCGCTGTAAAATGTTGGGAAGGTTTGTGGTCGCTGATTGTCAGGTGAGTGATCGCTTGCCAGCACACAGGTAACGCCAGCAGGTGTTTCTCCCAACTGTACACTCCACAGAGGAATTGCCAGGTTTAATCAGGAAATTGTGTAGTGCAAGTACTGCAAAGGCTTGGAAACAACGGGTGTCTCCAAAGAGCCGTCCTACCTCTTTGCCTCGGAAATCACCACCAGTGTGACTGTAGTGGTGGGGTGGCCAGCAGAACTGAGCCAGCTCTGACAGCAAATGGAGCCCTGTTTTTCTTGCTTCACATCAGTTTTGTGTGCTGGCTGCATGGCATTAGCAAAGGATTTGGTTGTGATGCTTTGGTTTGACAGTGGCGTATAGAGCGCATTCCTGCCTTGGGAAAGGAAGCACAGGAAGATCCTCAGGGGCATGAAGTTCATACATGAGCAGTGCCTGGTGTTTGCCCCCTACCCAGGGGAGTCTGTGGGGCTGTGCAAGGGCTTCTCAGTCCCAGCAGAACATGCAGCCCAGAAAACAGCGCTAAGTTCTAGGGTCTGACTTGCTGAGGGGAGCTTTCCCTTTGGGCTTGGACACCCACCGTCTCCAGAGCCTGCCTGTAGTGAAAGATGGGAAATTTGGAGTTGGGACCGGGGTCTGTGCTTGGCTGGCAATGCTTTGATTTTGGCTTTAAAATGATTTTTTTTTTAATTCTCTCTAATAACTTTCCCCAGCCAAATTAATCCACTACCCTAAAAAGGCTTATTAAAGCACCATGAAGGTGAGCTGTGCCCAAGTAATGCCACTGATTTAAATTCATGCTTCAGCTTGTACTAAAAAACAAAGCATAGAACCGTGGAATGGTTTGGGTTGGAAGGGACCTTTGAAAATCATCTGGTCCAGCTGACATAGGCAGGGACATCTTTTACTAGATCAGGATGTTCAAAACCCTGTCCAGCCTGACCTCAAACATTTCTGGGGATGAAGCATCCCAAATAGATACTGCAGAATTGCCCTTTCCCGACCTGAGTGGATGCTTTCCTAGGTATCCTCTGTACTACTGCCTCTGAACACTGGACAATCTTTAATTTGTTTGTCAGCATGGCTCTTGGTGATGTAGCAGTGGGCTCTTGTACCTGTCATTGAGTTGGAGAACTGAAGAACAGACCCCTGCATGACTTGCCCAGGATCTCACTAGGCATCTGATGTTGCAGAAAGGGGAATCAGACCATCTCCTGGATTACGTTACGGGATTGTGGACCATTTCTCATGTTTCCAAGAGACACTTTATAGACTTTCTGCCCACTGAAGAGTTTTAATCTTGGCTTGTTTCTAGTATGCTGAGAGGCTTTTCTTGGCAGGGTTGGAAGTTGAGGAAGTGAAGGCAATGTGTTCATTGCCTCCCAGGTGCGCTTCAGGGTGTGTTTTGAGTCAACTTTCCCCACAAGATGAAGTTGGGGGTCTGATCCAGTTGCTGAGTCTTGACCATCTGCCAAGACTTTGCTCCTCATGCATATACAAAGCCTTACGCAAGCAGGGAGGAATGAATATAGAAATTAAAAGTCCCAGTGTTGAAGTCTATTTTTTTAAACACAGGCAAGGTCAACACACTCCACAGCTCCCAGAAGGCACTGAAGATGTGGTGGGAGGGCAACAAGATGAAAACTCAGAGGGGTAAAAGTTTTGTATTGTACTAAAAATGTAGGGATGTTTTTCCCTACCTGGTTACCAGCTTCTATGCAATGAAAACATTAAGCTTGTGTCCTTGCCATAGCTTTGTCTGCACTGAGCAAGCCAGGGTCCTGGCGAAAAATCTTTCAGGAGGGTGTTATCAAGCACATTCCCGAGGTGGAATATGTCCTCGCTCCTTTTTAATCTTTGTGGCAAAGCCTGAGCAACTCTGTAGCTCTCAGCAGGAGGGCAGGGTGAGGAGACAGGAGATGGGGCATTGAACCTGAGTGAACTGGCACATTAGAGAGTTCGGGTGTTTGCTGCTGGGCCTGAATCACTGGCAGAAATGGTCCTGTTGCCACATGCTGCAGCATGGGAAACATTGCAGACCACAACCCCTGTTCTGGGAGCCCCAGTCATATTGGAAGCATCCTAGAAAATGAATCCATGGAAACTCATAGCATGTGAGCCACTGTCAAGTAACCCAACGCAGCAGCCATGCTGCCAGGAAGCTAATGGCTGTCTAGCTTCAGTCTTTACCTTAATGGGGTAACCCTCTAGTGGGGTTTTGCTTTGTTTTCCATTCATCCCAGTTTCTGTGTGCATAGAAAACACGGCAGGACGTGCTGATCTGTATGCGTCAGCCCACAGGTGCACTGGCGCACGAATTTATTATCAGGAATATATTACACTTATCTGTACATCATAACTGAAATAATACAAACTCTTCCTTTAATCATTAACCACATAATAAACGGGACCACGGAACTCCTGCTGCATGGGAAACTGTACAGAGGCTCCTCAGAGTGTCCATGGGACACAACCACCATCAGTGCAGAGATGTAAAATACCTGATTTTGCACTTGATAGCTTTTCCTTTCCTCCCCTGGCCTGCTACCACCGCAAGCCTTTGCTGCTGCGCATCAACCCAGTCAACCTGTCTGTGCCAGTAGTCGCAGGAGCTGCCATCGCAGTGGGGCCAAATGCAACCTTCTCACAATAAAAATGAGCTTTCCATGCCCCCACTTGCTGCCAGCTCTCCTGCCATCCCGTGGCTGAGACCTGCTCCCAGTGCCTGTCTCTGGAGCCCCTTTGGAGCAGCTGTAGGTTGGTTTTATTGCCTCTGCACTCTTCTGCATTCAGTAAAGATTAACCAAATCAAACAGCTTCTCTTAAAGACAGAGGTGATAAAACCCTTTCCTGCTTAGCACTCACTAAGTTCCCTTTCCTGCCAAAGGCCGTCCTGTTTCCAAATGGGAAGGTTCCCCGCAGTGGCCATGGCATTCAAGAAGTGTCCAGTAAACGCTTCACCTTGCTTGTCTTTGAGCAGGGGTGGCCAGGGAGCATGGACTAGAGAGGCGGCCCTACACTGCTGGGAATGCCAAGCTCACCTGGCATGGTTGCAGCTCCCTGGCAAGAGCAGAGTTTCCTGGCTTGACCATGCACTCAAGGGTCTTCATTCCCTGGGAATGCCTGTCCCATTCAGGGGCTGCTCTTTTCCTCCCATTGTCCAAATGACCCGGGCTTTTCTTTCACATCTCCTCCCGCATGCAGAGGCAAAGAAAGACAGGACAGAGGAAAAGTATAAAAAGGGAATAACTGTTTTTGGGGAAAAAAGTCCATGTTTCTGGGCTTGCACCAGAAGGAGCCACCCTTAACACCCCCCCCAGGGATGGGTTGCTGGGTCCCTCTGGTCAGGCAAAACTTCATGCAGTTTTGCTAGCAACTGGGCAGGCCCCAGAGGGTATGCCAAGGAAGAATCCAGTGAGAGGCAGGATTGGGAGGTAAAAATTAGATGGGAAAGGGATTGGCAATGATACCAAATGATGATGCAGCTGGGTTTGGTCCCAGTTTTCCCACCATAAAAGTCCCACTCCCAATTCACTGCTGGAAGCATCTCTTGAATATGACTTTAAACCCACAAAGTGATAAGGAAAGCACCAGAAATAGGGGGGAAAGATAAATAAAAGAGGGTCAGCCAGCCTGTCCTGGGCAAATACTGTTTATCATTTAGCATGGAAAAGTTTAGAGTAACATCATGGTAACAACTCTAGATGTATCATCTCAACCACGTTTACAAAGGGTAAAAAGGAGGATCGTGAAACTACCAACAAACCACTCTGACTAATCCAGTGGCTGCAATGGTAAGACAGTGTTGATGAATGAGGGATGAGCAACTGATGTCATCTACCTGGACTCCTTAAGATCTTTGACAGCCCCAAACAACATCCTGGTCCCTAAACTGGGGGGATACGGCTTTGATGGATGGAAGGTGGATATGGAGTTGGATGGAGGGTTGCATCCAGAGCAGCTCAATGTCCAAATGGCAATCAGTAAGAAGTGGTGTCACCCCAGGGATCAGCATTGGGACTGCTATTGTGTAATATATTCTTAAATGACACAGCCAGTGCGATCAGGCGCATCCACAGCAAGTTTGTGGATGACACCGAGATGAGTGGTTCAGTTGGTACACTGGAGGGAAGGGATGCCATCCAGAGGGATCTGGACAAGTATCTTGACAGGTGGGTCCATGTGAACATCATGATGTTCAACAAGACCAAGTGCAAGGTCCTGCACCTGGGTCAGGACAACCCCTGGTATGAATATAAACTGGGGGATGAACAGATTGAGAACAGCCGTGCTGAGAAGGACTTGGGAATACTGGTGGATGAGAGGCTGGACTTGAACCAAAGATGGGTGCTCAAAACCCAGAAAGCCAGTGGTATCTTGGGCTGCATCCAAAGCAGCATGGCCAGCAGGGTGAGGGGGGCGACTCTGCCCCTCTACTCCGCTCTTGTGAGACCCAACCTGGAGTGCTGCATCCAGCTCTGGGGCCCCCAGCATAAGAAGGACATGGACCTCTTGGAGTGGGTCTAGAGGAGGGTCACAAAGAGCGTAAAGGGCTTGGAGCACCTTTTCTATGGAGACAGGCTGAGAGAGTTGGAGTTGTTCAGCCTTCAGAAGGCTCTGGGAAGACCTTTTAGCAGCCTTCCAGAACCTAAAGGGGGCCTATAAGAAAAATGGAGAGAGACTTTTTACCAGGGCCTGTAGTGACAGGACAAGGGACAACAGTGTTAAACTTAAAGAGGATATGTTTAGATTGGACATAAGGAAGAGAATTTTTACAATGAGAGTGGTAGGATACTGGAACAGGTTGTCCAGAGAAGTTGTGGATGCCCCATTCCTGCAAGTGTTCAAGGCCAGGTTGGATGGAGCTCTCAGCAACCTGGTCTAGTGGAAAGTGTCCCTGCCCACAGCAGTGGGGGTTGGACTAGATTGTCTTAAAGGTCCCTTCTAACCCAAATCACCCAATGATTCTGTGATCTCTTTGTATCAGAATTATACTGGTGGGATGAAAGATGACAATGCTGTAGGTATTGCAAATATCTGTGCAGTTAGCAAGTATCAAAGTGATTAAAGTTGTACTTGGCAAGAAGGGGCTTTGTGTGAATGTGTGTGCTAGGTATCTATCTTACTTTCAGGTTGCATTTGCTGGACACACTAAAATCTAGCAATGCATTTCAAAAGTAGTAGCTGGTGTGGCACGATCTATTCTAACAAGATACTCAGTTTACTCAGTATCACAGTACCATGCAAAAGCTGCTACAAAAATAAATTTCTCTAAAAAGGAGGGAAAAAATCACCTTCTTTTTAACACTGTGGAACAGGCCACAGGTACTTTGACAGTGGTTGAAGCTGTATCTGTGTTGCAGTCGGTGAATCCTGAGTACTTCCCAGGAAAGCTGAAGCACAACTCCCACTCAAGCAGGATGGCAGGGCTATGCAGTCCCACCCTTGTGCCTGTGCCAGTGCCACCGCACACCTGGGTGGGAAAGCCACCCTCCCCACAGCACTCCTGCACTCCAGGGATTTCCTCCAGGTACTGTCTCCCTGCTTACTTTGACCCCAGTGCACAGAGCAGGTCTGCATGCAGGCTCTTTGCCCTAAGCTGAGTAGTGTCCCACAGATCTCTTTGTTTTTTAAATTGTGCTCAGGGATATTTTTTCCTTGCCAGCAGTGTCCATGAGGGCTCTGCAGACTGTCCCACCCCAGCCACTCCTTGGCCTCACCATCCTCTCAGGCGAGAGATCACCCCAAGCTTGGGTGAACATTTTTGCTTCTAGATGGGAAAGTTAAAGGTAGTTTAGTCAGTCATTTCCATGAATTTTCAAAGTGCTCTGTAACTTTGGGTAAGCTTTAGCAATGTGAAACAATAGAGATATGTGGAAGGAAAGAAATTCTGACCTCATTTGTGCCCATGTAGTTGGCTGTGCTCTGTTTGGCGTTTGAGGTGGAAGGAGGCTAGAGCCCTAGCAAGTGCCCAGTATCTCATCCTACTATTGGAAACCTCTCATCCAGCAAAGGTTGAGAATGAACAACTTATTTTCTCCTTCTTTCTTCTGGGACTTGAAATAAAATCAAATGGACCAGAACCTACAGCCAGAGATTTTGATTGTATCCTAACCACGACAAGGTAAAACACTGTAAGATCTGACTAGGATTTAAAGACACTAAAATTGAACCATGTTAACCAGTAACCTCTACCAAATTTGCTAAAACCCTCAGGTTTCTCATCTCTAGCCTATCTCCACTTACAATATCAATGCTAAGAGTTAAAAAGCAGTGGATGGTATGCATATCTTATCTGGTGTTCAATGCAAAGGTGATGGTTTCGAAGGCAGTACTGTCTCAGAATTTCAAATTCGCTGGTGTTCATGTTACATAGAGTACCACTTGGTGGTCACTTGGAAGGCGCTTCTACTTCTGTGTAACTTTCTTCTAGATTGGGTATAAATATTCCTGGGAGGCTAAACAGAAATGCATTTTGTTTAGATACAAGTCTTAGGCACGAGTTAGAAAACTGCTGACTGTAATGAAAATATATCAGCACTTAGTAGTATCCAATAATATAAAAAATGCAATTCAGAACATCTGCAACTACAGATATATGTGTGTGCGTCTATATATAGGTATAAAGGTACAATACGTACATGTATATAAACACAGACACATATACAGAAATATTCACAACTGGAACTATATTTGTAACTAACCTGAAGTACTGCAGCAAAAGTTCATTCTGATGAACCATAAATAGAGCATTTCCCGACTTTGGGCTCTAACCATAGTTAAAATGTTCACACATCAAACTAAACTTTTTGCTATCCTAACTTTCTGCTGTTCTAGCTTTTGGCTATCTGTTTTTTGCTACCCTAATCACCATGTTAGAACCAAGAGTTTCTATGTGGGGACTATAAGAGTACCCTGCCTAGTGTAAAGCTATGCAGCTACTGAACATGCTTGCAGCCATGAACCCCGGACGCCTGTTGATGGTAGTACTTCCTTGGATGGTAACATTTTGCAGTTTGGAAATGCTTAAAAGGCAGGGAACCTCCGGCGCGCAGCTGCTGATTCATCGCCTCAAGGTTCTGACTTTTGCTGGAGAGGAGTTCCCTGATGAGCAGCGATAAAAAGGAGTGGACGGTGCAGGTGGGAGCTTGACAGGGCTCACGGCATCCCCCTCCTGCAGCTTCCAGAGGAGCTCTTCGTTAGTCCTGCTCAGCTTCTTCTTCTCCTCCACTTCTTTCTCAACGTATTCTTGAAGATTTGCATTCTCCTCTGACAGTTGCCTGGAGAGAGAAGCAGGACAACACATAAGGCACTCCAGGGACAAAGACAGTGGCACTAATGCAGCCAGTGCTGCACAAGAGGTAGGGCCAGGCAGGACACTGAACACATCGCATCCCATCCCATCCCATCCCATTGCATCCCATCCCATCCCATCCCATCCCATCCCATCCCATCCCATCGCATCCCATCCCATCCCATCGCATCCCGTCCCGTCCCGTCCCGTCCCGTCCCATCCCATCCCATCCCCCTGCCCTCAGGGCTGCAGCTGGGGAGCCAAAGCTGGGGCACAGCTGTCCGCAGATCTCTTCACTGCTGGGTGAGAAAGGCATCTCCACAAGTCACAGCTTCCCCCCAGTGTCTGACTTTGCCTCCAGAGGCACCTGTGTCTTTGCCCTACACCTCTTTGAAGCATCTCAGCTGCCAAAGCTTAGATGGAATGAACCCCAGCCTTCCTCTCTGGCCTTGTGGCACTTGTGAAGTGTCACAGCAGTTGCATCCATGACTTTTTCAACTTGATGCTGTGGCATGCAAAGGGAAAGGTGCCCTTTCCATGCTCCTAGTTTTAGCTGATGTCCTGATGCAGGATCCAACTCAGCTTTGAGGCCTTCCCTGTACTCTGTAAATGGTCATGAGGCTATGGGTCCTTCTCCAGCTCCTTTCTCCATGGTCCCAAAATAGCCTCTATTCCTGACTGCAACACTAGGGAAACTTCACCTGCAAGGACCAGGGAGGTGTTCTCCCAGAATGCCCAATAACTTTATGGCTTTTTGGAGCTGGGACATGGAAGTCTCCTATGGGCACCACAGCCTTAGTGAGTCTGTACTCATCTAACCAGGTGACAGGTTTTGAAACAAGTGGGGCAGTGCAGGTAGACTGTGAGACCTGATTGAGTCGTGTTTTAGGCATGTGCTGACAACACCTATGTCCCAAAGGATGCATGCAGGAGCACCAGGCTTCTGCAGCCCCATTACGCTTGGGCAAGAGCCAGGTCCTGATGCAATCAACCTGCAGCAGCTCTGGGCAAGCACCTAACCTGATTTACAGGCAATTTAGGATTTTATAGAAATGAACAGGGAGGAACATAACCTTCCCCTAGGTGTTTTCAGTGTTCATCAGCAGCTGGGTGTGGATTTTGGATGCACACACAAAATTCTGTACAACTCCTTTCCTGGGTGTAGCCTGAAGGCTATAGCAGATGTCATGGACTTCTGGTCCACTCACCAAAAGCCTCTGAGAAGGTGGGGTTGCCATTTCTGATTTTGTTTAAAAGATATTTTTGAAGAATTTCTGCTTTTTTTACCTTCCATTTCTACAGAAATGTAGCTCAGGTAATCAAGAATATTTCTGTTTCTTCTCCCAGTCCCTGAAAGTTCTGAACCATGGAGCAGTGGCTAGTAGAGTCACCTTAATCTCTTGGGTGTTAGAAACTATAATTCTTCAGACATCCCCAGTCCAAAGGACCAAAAAAATGCTGGTTGATTTGGAGGGAGGATCTGAAATGTTGGGAAATCAAATGATTTATTCAAGTGCTTGGGGAAGTCCCAGCAGGGGCTCTGTGGAGCTCCCGCATCCAAAACTGGGTCACGATCTACCTGCAAGGCTCTTGTCCCTCCCTTTGTACCTGCCCTTGGCTGTAATTGGAAATATCTCTGTGGTGCACCCCTCAGCTCTCCAGTGCCTCTGGACCCCCTCCTGACTGTGCTGCAGAGACTGGCTTTGCTCTGGCTCCCCTCCCTCCTCTCACTGCTTTTGGGCTGCCACAGCCGCTTGGGCACCTGAACTGCAAGTTGGCAGAAATGGCTCTAATCCATGCTGTTCTCCAGCCAGGGCAGCTCCCTGAGCTCGTTCACGCTGCACTTCCCAGCAGTGCCAGTACAACAGAAATCAGCAGTCACAGTGGCTGCTGCTGCTGCCAGGAAAATGCATGCTTTGCTAACTCCAACTTTAAAGCCCTGGTTTTCCCTATAGCTGCCCCACAGCTGTCCCCAGAGAGTTACTGTTGAAAATTACTCTCCTCGAAGTTGATTTTCCAGGCTGACCTGAAATTCATAATTTCTCCTAAAAGGTGTTCTTGAAAGCAGTAGCTACAGAGTTACAGGCAAGAAGCAAAGTGCTGCAGCTGGATGCCAGCAGGGAGTGGAGGGAGGGTGCTGTTCACCCAGCCGGAGACAGGGAACTGCAATGCAGAGATGCCAAGTACAGAGCCAGGCACCCTGGCTGCTGTCAGGCATGGAGAGAGACTGCCACTTCCAGGCCACAACTCATCCAGCCCAAAAGCATGTCTCTCAAACTGGTCTGGTGAACCAGACCTTAAAGATTCCCAGTTTTCCTCCCCCATCACCGAAGTGCTGTAGAGAGTCACCTCCGACAGCAACACAGGTATTTACAATCAGGTGAGAGAAAACAATCCTCCCCTCAATCTGAATGTTACAACAAGCAATGCTGCCTTTTAAGAATATCTACATGCTGGAGACAATTTCAAAAAGCTGAATTGTTAAGCAATGAGTCATGAGAAAAACACAAAAACTAAAATCAAAGATGAGACATTGACAGGATGCAATAACAGCTAGGTAGCTGCAGTGTTTGGACAAGATCAGCTCTGGCTTCTCCCTCTGGCACCCCTTCTGCCTGGCTCCAATTATGGTCTCTGACATTAAATCATCATATAAACTCTCTGGGACAGGGATTTTCCTACCCTTCTCTTTATATGTCACCTAACTAACACAAGGGGCCTTGTCACCCTTGCCACATTGTGACAAGGCTGCAAAAAGGCAGTGCTGATGAAAAAAACCCACCAAAGGATAATCCTGCCTGGGTGACAATGGCATTGTTAGGGTGTCTTTCCTGAAACGGTCTCATTTCCCATCCTCATTACCCACTGACTACAGGGTCTCAGGGCACAGATACTGAGATCAGAACCACTAGCAAGCTTGTTCTCAGCAGCATGTCAAAATCATTGAAATACCCAGACAGATACATGGCCTTCCTTATGTTAAAAAAGTAAACCCCAACATAAAAATATTTTTTAAAAAACAAGCAGAGCAGGACACCAATACACTTTCAGGAGGAAATAAGTTTTTCTCTTCTAAAACAAGCATCAGCCTTGGACAATTAAGATCTGGAGCTTCCTTTCAAGCTCAGACAGATTGCAAATACCAGCACAAACCTTGTTATGACAGTATTTTGCTCAATCCTGGCTCTGAGTTCTTCATTCTGCTGTTGCAGCATGGTGATTTTTTCTTCCAGTTTTAAATTTTTTTCAACCTGCAGCAAAAGAAGTTTTGTTAAATCTGAAGAACACTCAACACCCGATCCAAGATAATTTGTTCTTGGTTTGTCTGTAGAGCAACTTCGAAAATTTGAGAATAGGTGGAGGTGGTATGAGTGGTCAGTCTAGTGCTGAAGAAGGCATGCAAGGTGATAAGATGTTCACCATCCAGACATAACAGTCTGGAATCCAGCCTCCAGGATTTTGATTCCTCAGTTATGGAGAGGAAAGAGTCATGCACCAGGGCAGATGATGCCCAGCAGCAGCCTTAGTGTGCTGCTGCATTCTCATGAGGTGGGCTGGCCTTTGGAGATTCTTCTCACTACTGCTGACCATGTCAGCTTAAATGACAGGCTTAAACCAGATCTTTAACTTTAAGATGTAATTAATTGAAATGAATCCTATCCCAAGCACAAGTAGCTGTTATTCAGGACAGTTCAAGGGCAGAGTTTGAGGATATCAGTAGCAGTGTATCAGAACATCAGTAAGATGTTTATAGGCATGTTCCACAGCCTCAGGTGCCCTGTTTTTCCCAAGCTTTGAATGTGACATACTTTGTCACCTTAGTTCTTGGTTTTCCAGGAGTTTGAATTTTGCTGAATTCAACACTTCTGAAAGAAAACAAGATAGCACAGGGTAACCTTATCTCTGTGTGAGCTCGGTTATTGAATTTCCCAACCTTTTATAAAGAACCAAAATACTGTGCACTGGAGATAGCAATAACTCACATTTAATGGTGGAGACATCAGTTTTATGTTGTGTTTTCTAGTCTATGCAGATAATTGTAAAGGATACTCCTGATTCTCAGATATTCTGCTCTGTCCCTGTGCATTTTGTTGGAGCAGAACAGAGATTCTGGCCCTGTTTTGAAATGCTCTGAGAGAGGAATCACTATTATGAGCTCCCTCTCTGCTTCTTCAATAGTTTTCTTATGTAGTAGCTATGCCACCTTCACTTTCAGCCTCCCTTTCTGTAGATGTTCTGGCACTTGCAAAGGTGTATCTTCAAGTGGAAAGCAGTTGTGCCTTTGGACCACAGCAGACCTGGTGTTTTACTGTGATAAAGGGCAGGAACAGGACCGTGTGCTCCTATGTGGTTAATGAGCAAAAGCAGCTAAATGACCAGGAATTATATAGGCTGTTGTTTGGGATTTTTTTTTCCATTATAACACTACAGTGTTTCCAGATGCTGGCTTAGCTCCAAGAGCAGCGCATTGGAAGGAGCACAGATAACAAGCCTCAGCTGAAAGAGGCACTTTTCTGTACATCCACTTACAAAAGCATCTGTTCAGCAAAATAATTATCAAAGTTCTCAAATTTCCCTGTAAATGGAAACAAATCTTGCTGAATGCTGTGCTGAACCAGCTTCCCCAGCTCCCAGCTGAGGTATTGCCTCATCCTGTCACCACACTGTGCTTTTACTGTCACTGTGGGTTATGCTGTACAAAATTAATCCCCTTTCAAAAAAAAATGTAATTGATGGTGAACTGGGGAGTTCTTCATTAGGGAATCCCACAAGGAAAGCATGAGAAAACAGCATAGCCTGCAGAAAAGCATTACTGAAGGGTTGGACAGGCCTTTTGTAGGGTAAGCCTTGCTATGATCTGCTTGCTGAGTATGCTCATTCACACATAGCTCCCTAAATGCCTGCAGGAGCAGCAGCAAAACACACCATGGCTCATTCTTCCTCCACTTGTCCTCTCCAGCCCTAAAAGTGTATCTGATTCCCATAGGGGCATATGGTGCAGGCTGATGTACCCTGAATTACCACAAATTTCCCCTTCCTCCATTCTTCCTACACCACTCACCTCGCTGTCTAAGCTAACATGCTGAGCAGGTATTGTATGAAAAAGCAATCCAGATCAGTGGATGTGAACCTCTTTGACTGTGTCTTGCCCCAGCTTCATGTGTTTACTCACCCCTCTTAAGTTCAACTGCTATAAGTAAACTTTTCCTTTATTACCTCTGTGATGTCTCCTCAGAAGGAAAAATGACAACTCACCTGTTTTTCTAACTCCATAATCATCTTCTCCTGTTGGTGAATCTGGAGGTTCTTCATTTCCAGAACATGTTTTAAGCTCTTCAAATCTTTTTCTAAGTGCAGGTATGGAGCTCGCACAATCTAGGAAATACAGCAGTGATTTGCATGTGTCAGCCATAAATGCATCTTCAGCCATAAGAGAGAGATTCCTTAATGTAACTCAGTGGTTCAGGAGAATCAATGCTGTGAAAACTACCTGGACCTGGTCCTCTGCAGCCCATCTGACCCCTGATACTGTCTCCTTGACACCCCTTTGGGTAAGATTTCTGACTCTTCCTCAGAACTCAACATTTGAGGTCCCACTTGGGACCTGCACCCCTGTCCCTAGAGTGAGGATTCATTGCTATTCGTTGAATCAGGTGATGTGTCATTCTTAGAAACATGTATCTTGATGCTTGTGTAGTTAGGGTTGTCATCTACCTTCAGCTGTTCCTCAGTGTTTTTCTTCAGAGCCTCTTCAAACCGGTCTGCTTTAGCCTTAAGAGATTGATTCTGGAAGGTGAGGGTGTCTATCTGGTCCTGGAGGAAAAACACACCAATTAACAGAACAATTTTTAATCAAATCTCTTACATTCATACCAGTCTGTCTGCACTGCAAAACTACCAGGGAAGCTGAACAAGGCTTGGAAATTCCTGCAAGGCAATATTTTTTTATGTAAGGTCACTTGAACATAGAATGGGGTGTTTGATAAGCCTCAGGGGATCACAAAATCCTTATAACACCTGCAGGTGATGCTAAATCACTCCATCACCTCATGCTGGATGAGAATAAACATGTCCTTCCTTAGGAGAGCTGGCATTTATTTCACATGAATGATTGTGCAGACCTTAGAGTCTGAATTAGGCAGTAGAAACCACACCCCTGCTTCCTTCACCTTTCTAGGCTTCTAACATGGCAACAAGCAATGATGAGTTAGTGGTGTGGACTTTAAATGATCGTCGTTTCATCTCAGAGCTATATACAGGAACAACATGTTATTTTAAGTAATCATATTTCTGTACCATCAAAGGTGTTTCTGTCTATACAACACCTGTAAAATCCACAACTGCTGTGAAACTGGTATTTTTATCTTTCACAGTTGTGATTTCTTGTCTGAAACATTACATCAGCCCTTATTGCAAAACTGCTGACATGCCTCGAGCTGTCACAGCAGTGCGACAATATGTGCTAGTCAGGGCGTTTAAAAATTGTAATTCATCTCTGCCTGTGAAATCAAACACGGCTTGCATTATTTGCTGTGGCATCTTTACTTGTTCACACAGGATTTCCAGACTTAGCATGTGTCACAGGGGTACACTTCTGCCCTCCCCTCCCTGCGATTTCTTCAGCTGGAGAGTGAGAACAGCATGGAGTTCTTAGAAGGATTGAAAAAGCCAAGACGATCTTGACCTTGGTGTTAAACAGTGGGATGTGGGAGTTGTGATGTGCAGGGCTGACCCTGGCCAGCCATAGCCTGGCTGCACAGCAGGGCCAGCCCTAGGACAGCCCACATCAGGGACTGCACTGCCCTCCGGTGGGACTGGAGGTGTGTCTGCACCATGGGACCGGCTTTCCCACATTCAGGCAGCAGGGAGGAGTTTAAGGCACAGGCACAGGGCCAGGCAAGGAGAGCTCAGCATTTCTGAGCCCTGGGGGTGCCTGCTGGAGGGTACCATGTAGACAAGGTGAAGCTCACAGCCACTGCAGGTGCCAGAGCCCCTCCCACCATGCAGGGCAGAGCTCAAATTTGCCACCAGGGTCAAAAAGACATTTCTTGCTTTATCCAGATGCCTTTTTGCCCCTTTAAGTTTTCCCTCCCTTGTGAACCAGCCAAGGGGGAGGAAAGGTCCTGAGGGTTTGCTGCTAGATCCCACTTTGGACAGGCAGAACAAGAAGTGCCATAGCTGGCAAGAAGCAACAGCTTGATGTGCTGGGAGCTGGCAAGGGTCTGGGGCTGCCCTGTCAGCTGCTCCACAACATCAGAATAGGGGTGGGGAATAAGGAAACTGCTAACCTGGAGTGACAGCCGCAGCTTTTCAAAGGTCTCTTCCAGTTGTGCCTTCTCCAGTTTGTGAGCAGTATTCAGTTCTGTAGAAGTTACACAGACACCACATTACCAAATGAAGTCCAGCAAACCAGGCACTGAGAGCACACACATTGTGAGCCAAGTGCAATTTGGGATGCAGTTTTAGGACATGGAGGTGGAGTAGCAAATTGGTAGCAGTATGCTCTGTGACCTTAGGTAAACTGTTTCGATGATCAGGATTTCCTGATCCTTCACTGGGTGCAGATGCCTCTATGTCTATGTGACCACATTCTGATTTTTCAAAACTGCTCAGAATTCCCAGCTCCCAGATATTCTAATCTGAAAAGAATCATTCTGACAATGGGCCATTTGCCACTTCAGAGTGAGTATCCCTAGATAAAAAAAAAATTGTATCAGATGTATTTAAAAGCTTGGGTTGCAATTTCTTTGGGGAGATAGAGAAGAGGGCCACCACCTCAGATGCAAAAATGCAAATGACAGTGCTTCTCCCCAAGCTGTCGTAGATGAGCTATGAGGTTTAATCCAGTAGTGAGACTGACAGAGAAGACAAAAAGCATGATTAAAGGTTTTTCTGCTAGAATAACTCACCCCGGACATACTAATAACCAAAAGTTTAATAACCAAAGTGAAGTGAGGTTTAGCCTCTAAAGCTACAGCATCAAACTGTCATTCAGTGCTGTAGCAGCACCTGCCTTTTTAGCACACGGACACTGTATATTTCGTGTTTTCGCCCCAAGCCGCTGGTTCTGCCCTCCAGGCGCTGCTCAGCAGGCACAGGAAGAGCAGCAGCGATGCCAGCGCTGCCGTGCCGTGCACAGCGCGCTCGCCGCAGCTGCTGCAGTGCCTGCTCCGGGCACAGGAGGGCATTCCACACCCGCACCGCCAGCGGGGAGCACGAACTTCGGCCACCAGACCCTTGATAAACCACAACCAAATTCTATCACCAGAAAATACTAACAAAACCACCGGACGGATAAAAATATCCTCAAGCAAGAATCATCTTTTTACTGATTTATTTTCAAAATCGCATGTGTTCATTGACAAATGCTATGCTAGATACCTTCTCTGCCTGTGGGAGAGGGGAACAGACTGTTCTCAGTTCACATCATGCTCTGGACTGTGTCTCTAACTGACACAATGCAGAGCTCAGCAATACGGCTCGCTTTGGGAAACGTGGAAAAGCATACTAGAGCTATGTAAAATCTAGAAAAAAACCAGAGAGATTGTACATATAACTGTTAAATGTCAGCTAAAGCATGCACAAGGGCATGTGTTTAGATACTGAACAGATAGGGAGGAAACAGCTTTGTCTGCAGCATCAATCCCATGGCAAAACTGCAACACAAAATAAAGACAACAGTGCTGAGGTGCAAATTTACACCTGTGTGTGGCTTTGGTCTGCTCAGCATGGCCACACATTTGCTATCAAAAATAGCAAGTCTTGTTTTTAGAAGCAGTGTGGGCATGTAAGCACCTAAATTCAGAGATATCCCAAGAGCACCAACCTCCTGAGCACTGAGGATTAGACTCTTGAAAAAATATGTGTGTGAAGTGATTTGGAATTTGGATTCTATTTTCAGCAAGCCATAGAGTAAACCTTATCTTTGACTAGAACACCCCTGTCCCCCTCAGATAATCTCAGGTCAAAGTTAGATGCTGTACAGACTGCAGACATCTCTTCCTCTGCCCTGGCATGAACCTGGTGGTCCACCCCACATGAAAGTGCTAGACCAACACAATTTTTCTGTATCATCTGCTCTGGAAGAAGAAAATCCATGCTTACACAGTGTCGCTACAGCATTAATTCCTGCTCTGGAATAGCTGTGTAGTTGTTGGTTGTCTTTGGCTTACCTTGAATCTTGCAGTCATTCTCATCCTGCAGTACTGTAATGGCCACTATGTGGTTATTTTCCAGCTGTGACATTGCAGCTTCATGTACAGCTGTGATATCTTCCACCTGTTCCAACGACAGGGAGTGCAGACAAGGACACCTGGTTAGACACCCTGTGCACACTGAGAAGCCACTGCTAGAGAGCTCCAGTGAGCTGGAAACAGTACAGAGGCCTACTGGACATGACACTTCCAGCACCTGAGCCAGTTTTGCCATGTTGATACCTTGAGTGGTAGCATGTAGTCACTGCTGGTAGTATTTTTGTTCTTTCAACTGAATGATGATGAAGAGGCACATAAGAAAGCAAAAGGCAAACAATTCCTTAAGCAGGGATGCTGTTTATTAAATATTTAGAAATCTCAATATTTCATTAATCTAAATTACATTAATGACCATACAGGCCATGGCCATCATGGGAGAGAGGGGTGAAGCTGGAAGAGGGCTGTGGGCAGCCTGTGTGCCAGTGCACCTGGTGGGTTTGGGATTCCTTCAGGATACTGTTTGTTACTAGACTTGGCTAAAGGCAAAGTGAGATCCCTGATGATGGTCTTTTGATATGCATCACTAAAGGAACTACAATGAGAAGTGGTGATCAGGGTTAAGTCAGTGGTCCAGAGCAGTTTTTGAATGCAATGCATCATTGCTTTTCTACGGTTTGTAACCCCAATGATCTTATTCTCTGCATTTAATATCTGTGATATCTGGCAAGGCAGAGGATCAAACTATTTTACTTTTACAGTGAAACAGCTGTTCATAGTAGAGTGACTGCACTCTAAACAGCTTTTTTTTTGCTCACAGTTATGTAAATAATGAAAGAAAGTTACTGCAGCTGAGTTTGCCTTGACTGGAATAAATGTTATTTCATTGCTTTTAACTGTCAAACATAAGTGTTAGGTAACCCACCAGAAGCAAAACTTCCAGCCATGTTGGAGAAAACGTTCTCTTAGAATGACAGTCAGGCATTTAACATGGAATTTTAAATTCTCCAAACTAATGTTCATAATAATGTGGAAGGTAACTCAGTGGTGAAAAAAACTGTTTGTGAAATAATGGGGACTCAGCCTGATGATAAATTGCATGACAGAGCAAAGAAAGGTGTGGGGGGATGTCTCAGGGGGCTACTAATGAGATAAGGACTATAACCTGATTTTTCCCAGAGCATGATGTCCTTTTATATGATGTCTGTAACCTCATGAGCTTTGCCATGTTCTTAACCTTGCTCTTGCTTAACTCTTTATTCATACTCTAATTACTTCTCTGCTGTACAGCACCCCATAGGAATAATTATGCTCAATGCCAACACCCTCAGAGGGTGAAGGGGTCTCCTCTTACTGCCACCATCCCTGGCAAGTTATTTATCTATAAAGCCAATTAAATATGTCCCAAATGATCTATAGGAATTTTTCTGTCTTCTGTGTGTTTCATATCCACATCCCAAATGACTCTTTTTAATCTTCCAGTGTGACCTACTGTCTGCAGTTTATCATGGCAGACTGTCAACTTGGGACTGGAAAGCAGATCTGTTGGATGCTAATTCCAGCTTTGCCACTAACTTACTCTGTAGGCTTGATCAAATCACTTAACACAAGTCATGTTTTTTTTTCTGGCTATAGAAAGTACCTCAGGTGGGATTTTTAAGGCTTAATAAAGTAAAATCAAGAGGAGACTCTAGTGGGAGAAGTTCAATAAGTTGCTGGACAAAACAGCTTGATCTGAGCAGGGAAAGTGGGATGACTGTCTTCCAAATTAGATGTATGGATACAGAAATACATGCAGATCCATGGTCAAAAGGATGTTGCTATTGTTATTGCCTTCACGAATGCAAATTGAAAATATGGGCTAAAACTCTGAGATACAAGGGCCACAGCAGCAATTTCAAAGCAATGGAGAGGAATGTTTGTGTTATCTTCAGTAATCAGGGAGCACAAAGCTCCGGAGCAGACCGAGAACTATTTGCCCCACAGAGGAAAAGCTGTGTTTGCACTGTTTCTCTGTGATGATGAATAGAGTCACAATAGATGAAAACATGAGTAAAATAAGCATACTTCTAATCAAGTCCTACAGTGACCTCTATCACCCTTTCTTACACTGATCAGCTTGAGAAGAGAAGAACCAACATTTGTTCTTGTGGTCCGGGGAGCTTCCAGAAACACTTTAAAGAGTAGCAGAGCTAAGACAAACTATCTCAGCAGAAAATTAACTCATGTAACAAATTCGTTCACAAATGGTGATCCAGGAGAGGCAAGCTTTGCAGCTAGAGCCAACATCTCCTACCAGGCAGACTGACACACTGATACATTGAAAGGAAAAAAATTGTCAAGGCTTTTGGGAACATGACCCTTCCTTCATGTCAGAAAGAAAAGCAGAAGTTTTGAGGGGCATTGCAAGAAATCCAACATGCATAAACTGAAATGAGAAGCAAAAGACATGGAAGAAAGCCAACATGCATAAACTGAAATGAGGATCAAAAGACACGGCTCAGCACAGGTTCTAACTATTTACAGAAAAATATTTTGAAAAATCTGGTTTAGAGCATGAAAACCTATTCGACAGCACCTTGTAATACACCTTTGGAAATCAATGCACTAACAGAAATAAGCAGTTTGTCTGGGACAAAGCAGCCCAGTTACATAAAGCCTTTGCCTTGCATGTTACAAACCTGCAAATCAGTAACAGCTATCAGGCCCAGCAATCAAAATAGGTAAAACCCAGTGGGAATCCTTCACAGCCCCACCTTGAAGAATCAAACCAAACTGCACAGAGGCACCCAGGGCAGCAGGCACTCTGAGGCACAGGCTGGATGCCGTGTGTCTGTCCAACCTGGCAGGCAGTCAGGGGACCTGGAGCGTATCACGTGCCTGATGTTTATGCTGCATGTGTTGCACGGGTGCTGTCACGTCACTGTTCTGCCCTTTCACTAGCATTGCAAATAACAATGGGCATGGCTCTGCTGGCCTTACCTGTGTGGAGCAGGCTCTTGTTAACACTTGGTTTCATATAAATTGACTAAAATATGTGTGTTGAGGAGCAAGTATGTGTGGGCAGCAGAGCTAATCTCATTATTTTCATTGTAAAACATTGGGAAGCATCTGAAGACATGGCAATGAAATAGAGTACTGTGTGGAAATAACAGTAGAACTAATAGGGGGAAACAGCAGTAGAGATAATCAGGAATACATTTTTCCATCAAGTGATCAATTCATTACCAGTGTCTTCCTGTTCAATGTATTTCATTACCTGAACCCACTCAGTAATAGCATCAGCTATTCTTCAAAGGCAGCAGGTGGAGACTGACCTGATCCTGATGCTGCAGTTTCGCTTGCTCCAGCTGCAGCCTGTGCTGCTCCTGCAGGCTCTCCTTCTTGGTGTTGTACTCCTCCTGCAGCCGCTGCTCCAAGGCCTGCATCTCCTCCTGCTGCTGCCTGCGGAGCTGCTTCCCCTCCTCCTCAAAGCGCCTCTCCAGCTCCTCCTTCTCGCTCAGTAGTTCCTTCCATCTCGCTGTGTTGAGGTCTGTGGAGGCAAGACCACACAGTCAGGCTCTGAACTGCCCAGGACCAAGCAGTGGCATCGGGTCTGTTGGTAGAGCAATGAGCTTGGCAGTTCTCACCCAGTCTGTGTACATGTTATACAAGGGGTATGATAGACAACCTGACCAGGAGGAGGATATGCATCTCACACATTCCATTTTCCAGCTGTTAGAAGCTGGTCACCTCATAAACGTGTCTCCAGCTTGGACCATTCAAATCCATTAATGCACACTTGCTTAAAATATTTTTATATTCAAACCACTGTCTTGTGTGCTTCATGGCATCAGAGAGCACAAATGAAAGGCTGGTACCAAGGCAATCAGAAAATGTGAAATGTTTGCTCTAGTGAACTAGCCCAGTGACCAGGTCACAGAATTCACAACCATGTCTACTACTGTTTTCCAGCAGTTCTGTCAAGTCAAGGATAATCAGTCCATTGCCCTATTTTGTTCCTCACCTTTACTGTTCCCCAGGTGCCAGGAAAGCAGTGTCACAAACACTGTGTCCTCAGCCTTTTCCTTTGCTAAAGAACAGTTGTAATTAACCCAGATACTGAAGACCTGATGCAAATTTGACTAGATCAGCCAGACTACATTCAAAGAACAAGTTTGCTCACTAGTAAAGATCTAACAGGTAAGAAATTATTAAAATCATAATGGCCATTACATTCAGAATACTAGAGAATGAGAGATGGCTTTCTAATGGCACTGCTAGATCGTCTTTCTGATTTAGACCCACAGCTGATTTAGAAAGATGATCAGCTTTTTGAATAAATTGTCTGCATAGTTATCCTTCCTTTGCCTTTCAAAATGCACGTGCCATGCACAGACCTGGCACTGTAAGTCAGAGGACTGGGAGCAGCTGTCTCCCTGCTGAATGCTTCAAGCCCATATTTATCCTATGACCATATATTTGCTCAATATCTGGCACCTCCCATATTTTTCCATCTCTTTCTGTGGTGTCAGAGTGTGCTCATTTTTTCCAGGATAGCAACAATTTGTCCAAGTTACCACTGCTGTCCCCACAGCTCATGTTAGGTGCACCCATGCAAGGTAGTTTGGGCACCCAAACTAACCATTCCCTTCCCCACATATCTATTTTTCACCCTATTTACAGCTCTGCTTCCACACTTACTGGACACCAATACCCACACTTGCTCAGTATGTCCAGACAGATAAACACTACTGGGGTCCTGTTCTGATCCTGATAATTTCTGGAGCACTATGAGGGGCTCTGTGTCCATGTAAAGCTCTCTGCTCCTTGCAGAAAGAGAGCAAACCAGTGAGTTTAGCACCTCAGCAGCAGCACATAGAAAGCTTTCTCATTTGCTTCATATCCAAACTGGAATGGCACATTAGCTGGAATGTCTTGTCTCCTGGCAGTCTGGATTATAGCTCTAAACCCTCTCTCTTGCTTTTTGCTTTTTTATTTTCTTTGGCATGGAAAGTGATCCCAGAGCAGGAGGGGTTCTGCCTGCAGCTCTGCCTTCAGTAGAATTCAAACTTACTCAAGCTTTAAATTGGAGCTGTAATGAACACCATCTCTCTCCAGCCTCTCTAATGAGATTACCCAGCACACAGGGAGAGCTGGGCAATGAAACTACATGCTCTAACCAAAAGAAAGTCCATCTGAAACATTTCCTGTAACCTGAAACACAAAATTATTCACAAGTCAAACCCTGACGCAGGTGCAAAATGGAGGGAAGAGGGAAACAGGAAAAGTGAGCTTGCATGGCATGTTCCTCACACACCCAGCAATGCTATTGGAGGCAGAAAACAAGGCCATTGCTCAGGAAATTTGCCCTATACTGAATATTAAACACCTCTAATGAGAGGTAGTGATCCCTACCATAAATCTCAGATGAAGACAAACGAGGCTGAGGATTGAAGTGGTGAGGAAAAATTGAATCTCAGTAAAGAGATGGACCTTTGGGCCTGGGTCTACAGGGACAGGCATAGCAGAAGGCAACATCTATGCAGCCCAGCAGTCTGCAGCTCTCCAGCTGGGGAGCAAAATCTGCATGGGAGAGCCTGCCCTGCTGGAGCCAGCTGTGACTTCAGCGTGTGGTCCTGTTGAACCAGCTGTGTCGCCTCCAGCAGGGACCCTACAGCAGATGCCTGAACAGAAGACCTGCTAATGTTGCTGGAAAACTGTGAATTTAGCTTTCAGGCATCAAGGGCGGGATACTGTTAAAGTGAGCAACTCTTGTAGGAAAAAGAAAAAATCACAAAGAAAAGTTATATGAATGTATTATTGACATGGAACAAGACACGCAGAGCACAACTACTATTGGCTGCTATTGTGAAGAGTTACCCTGGCGTTCTTCTTCCTTCTCTGTAAGTATTTCCATTGCTGCTTAAAGGCTGGAAATGACTCTGACACAACATGGTATTTCCTGGGACAACAGGGTGCTGGGCTGCACTGCTACCACAGCCTCCCCACTCCCTGAGCACTGAGTGGCTTTACAGTGCACAGCAGACAAGCAAAACCCACTTCAGGCTTGGCTGGGAAGGTGAGGGAAAGGTAGATGTCACTACTGGACTGATCCACCCCCAAACACAAACACACACACACAGAAGCAGCCCCCCCAGCCCTGGCACTTTGCATTCAGGAAGGCAACTCTTGTGGGAACCGGGGTCTTGTGGCCCCACAGAGGGACTGTTTGATTCGGATACCAGAAATGGGCTCTTTGCCGTTTAGACTCTAATTCCTGACCCTTGTTCCCAGACTCAGAGACAAATCACAGCCACTACACCCAAGTGAAGTGTCCTCTGACTGGGAAACATATCCAGGAGGAGATGGCACACACGCTTTCGCTTGTGTGCCAAACATGAACACAGATACAACAAATTTTAAACCTGACATTTGATTGTCTTCATCTAGGTTTTTTATACATCTCCACACCTCCTCTCAACTCATTTCACGTCATTGGTCTGACAGCAAGGGAGCAGGTAATTCTGACACCTCATTTCCACCGGTTTGAAGGGAAGCAGCTGGTATGCAAAACCTCTTTACTTCAAGAGACTCAGTGTTGCAGCTGAAAAGTGCTTATATTTATAATTTACAAAAATTGGTGTCTTGAGTGTAGAACGATTGCCTGTCATTTCTAAGCAAATCTTTTTGCTTAGAATAACAAGTCCCTCAGCATTTACAGAGGCCAGATTCCTTCCCAGGACTGGGAAGGGAGAATCACTTTCCTCTTTCATCCATGCTGGTTCCAGATGAGGTGTGATACTTTCACAGCGGTGGTGGGGGTAAAAGTGGACAGTGTTGCCTGAACCTCAATATTTTGCCAGGCACCAGAAGGATGCAGGTCTCCCTAAGCTATTTTACACATGCTTCATCACTGCCATTTCTTCAGAAATGGTTTTATTTACCAGAAGAATTTTCCTTAAACAGATAGTCTTACTTTTCTGAACAGTGGGGTCTCTGTTGCAGTTTCATTGCTTTGCACAGCAGAATCCTGCAGTTTCTGTTGAAGTTAACAAATACTGCATGCTGTCAAAACCAAGCACATTCAGCACCTAAATCATAACTCTGAATTACAGCTATTGCCTTGACAACTAAATGCTGTTTAGCTAGTCCAGCCTTGGTTTACTGATTCATTCAGGCATTTGCATCAGTGAATCTGACATGGTGAATTTAGACACGAGAAAGAAGAAATTTCTGACCAACACCCATGCTGTTTAACTGGACTGGTAATTTTAAATTAATGAGAAACTACTTATTAAAGTGATGGAGGCAAGTCAGAACTACAACTTGGTTGTAGTCAAAATAATACTCTCTGTAGATTTTCCCCGAATTTCTTAATAGAATCACCTATGATTGCTGTTGTCAAATAGACGACTGTTTCATCTTTATTTGCATAAATCTTGTACAATATTGTACAACATACAGGTTCTTCTGATAGTGAGACCAAAACAATCCTCCCACAGCACAGGTGGGCTGCATGTCTCCAGTAGCACCCACAACCTCAGCTTGAACAGCTTTAGAGATTGCAAAGAACTGCACTGATGAGAAACACTCTCATGCACATGGCATTTGCCATTACACATTGTCCACAGTTTTAAAACACTGGTTGTTTCACAAAATTAAATTTTATAATTTTTTACCAAAGAAAGACTGTTCAACAATTTTTGACTTAGACTAAAACCATAGATATTTACCTTCCTTGTGTATTTGAAAGGAATCCATATGGATTTGTATTGCTGATTAATTTTTTTCATATCCTGCTGAAGTGCAATACCTGCACATGTTCATCTTTTTATTCATTCCTACTGGGAGTCCTACCTGGCCATTTTGCATCTCAGGGCTGTAGAGAGAGGATTACCTCCACCAAGCAGATGACCAGCCACCTGTGTCACTCCTAAACAGCCTTTGCTCAGCATCTCAGTGTCTCCCAGAGTGATGGGAGGAAGAGGTGGCCTGCAGTGACTCCTCTCCATTACATTTGCCCACCGGACCACTGAGGAAAGGACTCTCTCACCCCACCTTTCCCCTTTCTGAGGAAAAAAGCCCATACATGTTTACAACTTATCTCCCTTCCGCAGCAGTACAGCTCCAATTGCTTTTCTGGAGAGTCTGTGGTTCCTACCAAAACTGTCTCCCGCGGACCATCAGGACTCAGCTTTGTGCAGAGGAGGTGTCTGTTGCTGCATGTGCAAGGGCAATGGCAAGGACAGGCAGAGCAGTGATCTCCTCTTACTGATCATGGTGCTCTGTGACCCCCAAACAGACAGGCAGTTATATCCTTGGCAAAGTTCTCCAGCAAAACCACCAGGGATTTGTATTCACTTCAGCTGTATAAACATGGTGTAAATGGAAGCAGAGCTCTTTATCTCCAGCAATGAACCTCTCTTTCCTTCCCCTGTCACTGCTGCTTGAAAAAGCATGAAAATGAGCAAACCTTCCCTGCTAGATTGAGGTAGAGCTTTCAAATCAGAAGTGGATATTGAACTGAGAGCTTCAGACGTGCCCTGCTTAAAGAAAGCACCAATGGCAACAACTCCTCTGCAAGAGCTGTAGAGATGCAGAGGATGGAGGAAGGCAGGCATCAGGGAATAACTGGAAACCTGTTTTGCTATTGCTGCAGTGTACGTTGGCCTTGGAGACAATAAAACTCTGTATGAAATGACAATCAGCCAAAAAATTTCAGAGGGGCAAAGCAGGGAGCATAAGATGTTGGGCGTCTGAAAAGGGCTGTGCTCAGCTCTTCTGAAGTGGGCTGTCATAGGCAAGGTGAAGGCAAAGCACAGGGAGGATTTGCAGTCCTGCCCAACCCAGGGGTTTGGCCTGAGCCTCCCTTTGCCGGCCACATCACCCTGTGGCCCCATGGCACAATCTGTGCTTAGCCTGTGACCCAGCAGCTGGGCTCTCATATGCAGGGAAAGCTGAGGTCCCCCCTGTTCACAACTGCAATCATCAGTGGTTCCAACCACTCAGGATGTCCCTTGCCCCAGTGGTCCACTTCTCCATTAGCCCCAGGGTAGATGAAAACAATATTCCACTCATTCTGCGGGGATTTAAACCCAGAAGAACCCAGCCTGTTGACTTGAAGCCAGAGCAGAAGCCTGTCTTCTCTCTCACAAGTGGCAGTATTTTTACACTCTCCTGTCTAGATCAGAAACAAAATAGGAAAAGAGGTGCATGCAGATACACAGGGAATACACAGACAAAATGGGATGCATTGCTCTTGCTGTCTTTCAACCAGGAAGAAACCCTAGAGATATTAATACGCAAATTCTGAGCTTGGTGTTCTTTGGTTTGTAGCTGAACTGCAAAACAGGCAAATGTCAATAAGTAAGCGATGCATTTCCAGTCACGTGCACTGCAATGGTCCCAAGTTCCCACTTCTCCTCACACTGTGCTTTCTCCTCTGGCGTGCTGGTGTTTGGGGACAGAAGCTATGGATTTATGAAGAACAATTTGTCCAGTAAAGATGATGCACAACTGGTTCCAGCGTGTGTGGTGATGAACCCACCTCCACAGCAGAGGTGAAAGCATAGTTCCCTGCAAAGCCACAAAACCCTTTGCCACTGGGCTTCAGAGCACATTTCGTCACGTGTATGCAGGTTCCCCAGGATCAGGTCACAGGTAATAATAATCACTGCTTTCATGTCAAGTGAGAAAATCATTTTGTTGTTACTTTTCTTATGCTACTTACCAACTTCATCCCTGATCTTTGCAAGCTCGACTCCTAACTCCTTTATTTTCACAAGGGCATTTTCATTCTGTTTAAGGAAAAAGAAAGAGAAATATGTATAGTACCCAGGTTTATCCCAGATAAGCACTTTCACATGTTCATTTAGTAAAGCAGATTAGATGGAATCCTCATATTTTTTTTTTTAGGGGAGGAGAGTTGGATTATAATGAACTCATTCAGTTTTTAAATCAAGCTTAGGAGCCACAACTCACTGGCTATAAATACCTTGTATGTCTATGAGTACATCTACACACACTCACATGAACATGACAGCACAGAATACTCTACTTACTTCTATGTGTCTAAAAAGACTTTTTTTATAATTTTGTGGTCAATCTGTGTACCATTTATGGCTGGACTGCGTGTACAAGATGGATTTATCAATTCTGTTGAAATACTTTCTATTTAAGCCTGCATTTAACCACCTCCAAACATATTAATATGCTCACACAGTCAGACTTGCAGAGCAGATTGCTGTGTGCACACCATCCTAGGCATGGTGAGCATTCCCATACAGACACCACTAACAACCTGATGTTCATGCCTACCTCCACATGTATTTCTGTGGTTTTATTTATTGGGGCTCCTTTCCTTGACTAGTCTCAAAAGAGATCTGAATATTTAAGGAATAAAACAGATGAATTGGCTAAAGGAAAATTAAAACATATTTACATTAGCATATTTACATTAGCTAAGGTGTTATTACTAAAATGCAAGGAATTTGACAGCAAATATCTGATGAGTGCTGTGCAAATTGACAAAAAAAAATCTTATCTCCATCTTTTGGAGTTTGATTTAGTACAATAAATCCCAGCATAATGGTTCAATCATACAGGCACTTTAAACTGGGATGTATCATGAATCATATTAGGAAGATGATAAAGGAATGTATCCTGCTGGGAAGATCACTAATGATTAGTAAAACTAGATCAGGCTACTATAAATATGTCCCAGGTTAGAAAAGGTCAAGAATCCTTAAAGGACATGACAGAAAAATCATATGCAAGAGAAAAGGCAGTGCAGTAGTAAATTGAATTAGAAGGAGTCCTAGAAACGAAACCTTTCAGTAATAAGCAAGCAAGGCTAACAAAAATCTAGGGCACAGAAAGGATTCATTTGGCTGCAGAATACATAGCAGGTAGAAGAGCAAATCAGTTCTATATTACAAAAATGAAAGTGGAAAAAATATATTTCAGAACTTAATGTTTCTGTTTAATTTTCCTGCATTTAATTTTTAACTCTGCTAAGAGAAGTAATGCAACTTTATTTCTGGTAATACCAGAATTATGGTATCTGGAATTTGAATTAGTCCATTTCAGGATGATTTCCACCAGATCCAAGGGACAAGCTTTCTGGAAAGTTTCCTGTAAACAGAGTGAGAAACTGAACTGATTTGAGAGCCATGAAAGCCAGAGGAGACTCAAATGATGTGGGCATCTTTCTTATTGAGTTATGGGAAGAAGCCAGGAACGCAAAGCCTGACTCCTCCAGTCAGCTCTATACCCTGCTGAGTAATGCACAGGGGGCTGTGTGCCAGGACTGCAGTGTCCAGCCCTGACCAACTGCATTAGGCTCAGAATAAAATTATGTGGGTTCTTATGGGCTCCTTTTTTTCTAATTAGTCAAAAAGTTATGGAAAAAAAAAAAAAAAAAGGTCCAGATAAATACAGCCTGGTATGTTAAAAAAACAGATGCCTTCAAGCAGATTCCCAAAGCAGCAGCCTTACAAGGATAAGGTTTCTCCTTTTGGAGAATACCACTGCATCTGCCCATACCGTCTGTTTAACTCACTGGAGTAATTTTAAGAAGTGCTCCTGACAGAGTGCCAGGGCTGGTGCCCTTGAAGGCGTGGGCACAGGGATAAATTGGATACAGGACTTCCAGATGGGAAGCACCCACTCAAATTACCAGCTCCTATTATTTGAAACAAAAGCAACTTCAAAGCAAGGGAGCTTTGCACAAATTCTTGCCAGCACCTACAGATAAGCAGAACTCAGTGGCATTGTTACTATTCTATTTACACAAAGAAAATGAAAAGCAAGTAAAAAACCTACATCTTAGGGTGGAAAAAATTTTAGGGTGTTTAAAATTTTGATCCCCTATAAGAAATATTGCAGAATCAATTTTTTACATTGTTTTCTTTTAGATAAGGTTTTTCCTACCCATTAGGACACTTGGTGGTGGGTTCCTCTCCAAAAGTGTAGAGAATTGCCATGGTGCCAGCTTAAAAAATGCTATTCCATAACTGAAGCTCCAGCATGGACACCAACCCACCAGGACAGCAGGGGTCACATCTGCTTCTCACCATGCTGGGTCTGTGGTTTCCAGAGCAGCGCCTGAGGCTGCCTCGAGCAGGTGGATCAGCACAACTCAGGTGCCTTCCCTGTCATCTGACTGCCCTGCCAATACTTCTTGCCTTGCATCTTATTTCGGTTAAGGCTTTCTCTCTGCTCTTTGGAACCTCACATTTATGTTTTCTGAGAGGTCAGCTGTGCAAGGACTGTCCTCAGTGCCAAGGCCTCAAGTAGTCCCTCTTTCTCAGTGGGTTCTTCTAGAGAGAATAGCACATGAGTCCTTATCTTCTTCTTCTGCAGGAGAAGCAAGGTGCAGGTTTGGCTAATCACCAAATCAGCCTCATGGTTTCCTGGACATGGAGTGAACTCAGAAATCCCTGACATCTTCTTTACTGCAACCTGCTTTGTCAGTGTAACATGATGGGTTTGGACTGCACATGTTCCTGCAACAGTGTAAACATGACAGTAATGCAAAAAAAAAAAAAAAAAGCCCCTGCTTGTTATCATCAGTGTGGCTCTGCAGATAACCAGCACTTCACTGTCAGTGTAGCCAGGGAACTGGAAATGCCAGCACTAAGGAAACTAAACATTACAGTAGAGCTGAACTGGATCTGGCTTTAGAATGTAAAGCTATCAGGTTCAATGCTGAGATTCATATTTATTCAGTGACAAAACATCAAAGCAATTCAAAAATTCACAAGCACACATGGAAAACTTCTCTGAAAGAAATGTATAAGAAAGCAAGTTAACAGGATATTCCATTGGGTTAATCAGTCTCCATTAATATTTATCTCAGCAAAGTATTTGAAAGAGAAGACAGGGAAAGCAGCTGCCCTCCCAGGAGTTTTGTGTCCTGCAAGGTTCAGCATACCAAAAGAGCTTTGTAGGGGTCCTCTACTAGGCCACCACTTGAAGTTAAGCCACTGAGGGGGAGCATCTAAGGGTCAAATACAGCTTAGGTTTAAAAAGTTTCAGCAACAATACTAGTGACACACCTGTTTGCAGTAGGTGAAAAGGTCAGAGACACTGTAAGGAGATTCTGCAAATATCCAGCATTTCAAGTGCAGCAGTTAAATGGCAAGGAGGAAAAAAATTGCTTCAATGTGATCTGGAATTCATTTTTTCCTGGGCAAAAATGTGAAATCAAAATAGAGGGTTTTGTATAAATTAAAATGTCACATTTATTTTTCATGTACTTTTAATGAATGACGGATTGCATTACTACTTAGAAAAATGATGACAAAGGTCTTCTGTTGGCTGCATCCCAAGAAATTACTCCAACACTGACGTAATTTTCATAAAATAAAATTACACTCATGATGGAGATGAAGAAAAACTTCTTCCTCATTCCTGTACTCTACAACATAAAGGTTAAGTCTCGTGTCTGGAATATGTCCCATCTCCTCAGACAGGAAGAAAAGTAGAATAGGACAGGTAGAATGATATGTTTGCCCTGTGCTTTAACTACTGCTCTGTTGAATAGAAGACACAGTACCAACTCTTTTTCCTCTCATCAGCTTTATCCCTTACAGACCTCTCAATATTTCTCCTGTGAAAGGCTTGATGTCTGACTGCATTTCAGCAAGTGAAACAGACACTGAAAATGGCACATGTGTATTCTCCATTCCACTCAAAACACCCCCAGGATGGACTGAGGCATGACTTGTATTGGTGCAACAGCTCCAGAAAACAAGGCAGGCAGTCAGACAGGGAGGCATAGGTGTAGGAAGAAAAGAGGAATTTGCACAATTAAATAACAGTGGCCAAAACCTAGCAGTGTAGGTCCGAAAAACTCAGCAGGGTTTGGATATGTGCAGACCCAGAAAAAAAACTGGCTAGAAGATGCCATAATATGGGCCTGAGCATGGGCAAGGTGCTGGTGCTGTCCAAACAGATTAAGAAGGGAGGTAGTGATGCCTTGTGGGCAGAGGCTGAATGGGACACTGAGCCCCTTGATCTCATTGAAGATGTCCTGCTCATTGCAGTGCTCTTGGACTGGATGATCTTTAAAGGTCCCTTCCAACCCAAACTGTTCTGTGACGCTGTGATTCTGTGAAAGGCTCTGTGTTAGTTGCATGGACCTGCAGCTGACAGGTAGACATCCTCAAGGAGACATCATCAGGGAGATAAGTCAAGCTTTTGCCTCGGACCAGGAATAATTGCGGGATGTGGAGGCAGAGTTGAGGTTTGTCTCAGAGTCTCTCTCCTCTGAGAACTACAACCTACCTGAGAGATACTAACTAATTAGAAATACTAATTAATTAAACCTCCAGGTACTTTTTAACAATAGGTAAGCAATAGTAGATCCACCTTAAAAATGGAAATTGTTCAGATCAGGCAAGGAATATCAGAAAATTGCCCAGACCCACATGGGAAGTCAACAGCATCTAGGAAGTAAACACAGGAGCTTAGAGTTACCTTCCCAAATTGACATGTCTTTCCACCCTGCAAACGTGTATGTTTGCTTATATTCTAAGATCCAAATATATGTATACATTTGTACAGTGTCTCCACTGTACAAACACAAATCTCCTAAAAAATGCTCTGCACACAGGAGCTCTGTGGCACTTCTTATTAAATCTGCTCCTCCAGAACAGTTTTTCTGTATGCAGAGCTTTCAAAATATTAAAAAAAAACAACCCTGACCTGCAAATGGTGCTTAGTCACTTTTGTGCTGTATTCAGACTTCCCTGTGGCAAGGTGTTACATTATAATTGGAAAGAGAATCATATACATTGGGAATTCACCAATAAATATTTCAGATGATACTTGTAGAAGCAATAACTGAATCCCACTGCAGCTGATATTCAAAATTACCTACAGTCTTCCTTCAAAAAGAGATGTTTTAACACTGTTATTCAATCATGCTGGTTGTCAGGTAACTTCCTATAACACTCCTTAGGTTAAAATTCACAGCACCTAAATATTCCCCAGTGAATGCACTTTGACAAGTTTTATATTAACCCACACATTTTTTTCTTCACCTGATTAGTAGAATATCTCAAGCTGTATTTGAACTTATTATTAGGCAAATGGGAGTTACTCTCAGTTTTTCATTTAAAAGAGTTAGAAGAATATTTTAAAAAGCCAAACAGAACATACCACACAAAAATGTGTTTCTGCCAAATTATTTTCTACTAAGCAAATTAAATGCATATATTCACTCTCTCACTCTTCTGTACATACTTAAAATCCAGGCAAATTTCCAGAAGAATAGTGGGGAAAGGTATGTGTTCAAAACATCCCACCACGTCTCTTGCACATGCTATTTTCCTGCTGCCTGTAGCTATGTACTTACTGCTGCACTGACATTTGTTACATGACCCGTTTGGATGCCTAGGAATGTGTTTGATTTAGATTTACCCAGACATAAGAAAACAGGTAGTTTTCTCTTGTTTCACTTCTCCTAGCTTGGAAGATCAAGCCTATGCTGGAGATGTAAAACTTCAGGACAGCTAAAGGCTGATTAATCTCTCTTCAAACTTTAAAACTCTCTTCAAGTTTCCTTTATAACTTGTACTCCACATGGCTATTAAAAATGTATGAAAAACAGAGCAAAACATCAAACGGGCTGTTGCTACAGAAGGTGCCAGCCGTCCCTCCTTGTTTCATGAGCATCCAACCCTTACATTTAGACTGCAGGATAAACTTATGTAAGGTACTGCAGTGCATGAGAAAGCGACACTTAGACCTGTCCCTGGTGAAGGGGAGATCAGCACAGTGACAACAAGCCGAGCATCGCTCCCCTCTCCGCCACCCGGGAAGCGCATACGCCACCGACCCCAGCGAGAAGCAGCAGCACAGGCTCTATCACAGCTACTTTCCTTCCCTTTCCCTAAAGGAACAAAAAAGAGGCAAAAATACCGTCTCGTCCTCGCACAGAGAGGGGGGAAAACACGTGGAGCAGCATTTGCCCATCCTGGCAGGACAGCCACCCACCGGACCGCCACCCACCGGACCGCCGCCAGCCTGGCCCGGAGCCGGAGAATGAGCCCCGGGCGGTGACACTGCCAGAGTGGGATGTCACGTCCCCGCACGCCGAGACCGGCCAAGGGGACTTGTCAGCCTGGTGCGTCCCGGGGCGCCGGGGGATGCCGGGGCCGGGGCGAGGCGGCGGGAGCGGGGAAGGGCTGCGGAGCCCCGCGGGTGCGGAGCGGCGGCGGATTCG